>VZSZ01005871.1:0-96276 GCA_013398815.1 Ibidorhyncha struthersii | reverse complement strand
CTTCCAACCCTGACTATTCTGTGATTCTGTGTGATTCTGTCTGGAGCCAGGCTGGTGGCAATATGCTGCTGGCTGTGATGTTTAATTGCAAGCAATGGGTCTGTAATCCATTTTTCTCCTCAGATATGAGCTGTGAACTAAAATGTGCAGCCCTTAGAAGAGCCTGTGGCCTGACCTGCTTGATGGCACTGCCTGTGCAAAGGTGACAGTGGGGACTTCAGCTACTGAGAGCTTTTTCATGGAGAAACCTCTGGGAAACACCCTGGTGGGGACTGCTCACACATCCCTCAGCTTTTATGGGTTGGGTGCCCATTGACGGACGCCTTCATGGGCTTTGGCATTTGTTGGGAGGCTGAAATCCTTTCCATACTCAATTCATTAACTATTTAATTAATTCAGATGCTCTCTGGATCATCTCTCATCAGATGGCTTTGCTTTGCAGAATTGTTACCCATGTAAGTCTCTGTTTTTCCAACTGTGATACGTGAGTGTTGACAGACTCATCACTCACAAGACCTAAGTCATGACTTCACACTCTTGGCAGTGCAGAAACTTCAGCGAGCCCAGGGCAGGCAGCAAAGAAAGCTTTAACCTCAACTAGGTTAGCCTCAAGGTCTGTAAAAACTTCCGCGTTTGGAGAGAGATCAGGAACAAATAATATTCAAGCTAAAATGGCAAATGTAACCAGAGCGATGTCTTCTACAGTTTAAGAATGTGTTCTGCTCCTCACTATGCTGAAAGGTGTAAATCAGAAGAAACTCTGCTGAAATCATTGCACGAGCTTCTGACATCGTGAAGATCAAAATCCATCCATGGCTGAGCATGGAAAGACTCAGCAAAAGTAAACGGTGGCGATCTTCCAGCCTTCCTCTTCTTGATAGCCCATTGCCAAAAGGTCCAGGGTCTAATCCTGCTGGGCACCAGAAACTTCAGGCAGAAGGAGGCTTTCTCCTCTTTTCTACCTGAGCGGCTCTGGAAAACCTGCCACAGATCTGTCAAGGCAGCGATTGCTTTTTCCTTGTCTGTCAATGTCGCAGAGGTCCAGGAGCCTGCACTGTAAGACAGCTATCAAACACTGGAACAGGCTGCCCAGGGAAGCGGTGGAATCGCCATCCTTGGAGGTATTTAAAAGACGGGTAGATGTGGTGCTGAGGGACATGGTTTAGTGGTGGCTTTGGCAGTGTTATGTTGATAGTTGGACTTGATGACCTTTAAGGTCCCTTCCAACCTAGACAATTCTATGATTCTATGATTCTATCTCCTCTAGCGAAGGAATGCACAACCTATATATCTGCCCCTGAGCTTGTGGCCAAGCTCTGCCTACAGGCATCGCAAAGCATGGAAGGTGCATTTGCACCACCGTGTCGGACACACGCTTTGGGGTCCAGTGAGGCACCCAAAACCTGCCTTTCCTTGTCTTTTGTCCCTCTGTTCCTCAGCCTGGTGACACCACCCTGCTCAAGCATAGATGATAAACTGCATTGTCTGACCCCTCAGATTAATAGATAAAAGCTAGTGTAGCCTTGCAGTTCCTTTCTAGGCATGTGGCACTTGGAGCATCCAAGCACATGACAGTCCTTATGCCTAATCCTTGAAATATGGAAGACAGCAGTTGTTTCTCCAGTGTCTCCTTGAGAAGGTAGACCACCAGCAGCACAAGCTACAGAACAATAAATACAAACTCCCGCCCGTGTCTGACAACTTCACCCAACACCGTTTTCTTGTTCAAGCCCACCAGAGCTCATACCAAAGAGGAAGGTCCCTGGAAAAACAGTGTGAGGGAAAATGAAAAAAGAAGGTTTAAAACATCACATCGTTGGGGTAGTTCTAGTAATGATTTCCATAAATAGGCGTGGCTTAAAAGGTCTTACATACAGTGCAGGTAGTTAGCACTGAAAATTTTTTAGTGCAAAAGTTTTAAAAATCCCAAC
Source organism: Ibidorhyncha struthersii (assembly GCA_013398815.1). Lineage (NCBI taxonomy): Eukaryota > Metazoa > Chordata > Aves > Charadriiformes > Charadriidae > Ibidorhyncha > Ibidorhyncha struthersii. Next base: position 94,345 of record VZSZ01005871.1, on the reverse strand, counting down.
CACCTTTTCCTTTTTTTTTTTAACTCATAACATTAGCTTTCTGTTTTACTTTCTTGCTTTTTTTCTTACCATTCCCTATTGCAGATCTTTTTCATGTTCTTCATCAAAATAGAACTCTCCAAATTTTCCCTTCCAACAGCAGTAATGATGTAATATTAATGACAGCTCATTAATCCTCTTTCTGAATTTCCAAAGAAGCACTGACTTCCAATTTAATGTAGTTATTTTTAACCTAATTCCAGCTGAGGATTATTTTTCTCTTTATGGTGACATATTTTTCATATTTGTAAGGAATTAATACGAAACCTCTGAGAACAGATCGAGACAGTGCTTCCCCACTAGAGAGTTGTGGGTATTTAAGGAGAAATTCCCTGCTGGGATTTATTTGGTAAATGGAATAACTGGCTATTTCATTAATAACACTCAGATACATGTGACTGCCCTCATCAAAACCCGAAGCACATTGCTGCAGAAGGCAAAATTAATACCTAGAGCTAGAAATTGTTGCACATCCCCCAAATGACTGGATTATATTAAGATCTACTTTTTTCTTCTCTTTTCTTTTCAAGTTACAAGAGCAAAGGCAAGCTTAGGCCCAACACCTTCCCATAATTTATCCGTAGAGCTGCACAAGCTTGGCTCTTCTGCTCTCCCTGCAGTTTCCAGTTGTTGACAGAAATCAGGGACTGTTCCCAGAAGGCAATTAAGGTGAAGCCAATCCAGGCTGGAGGCTGAGTTTAATAGTACGGACGTGGCTAGAGTCTGCCTTTTGGCCTGGAGATAAATCTGGTGCAGGGTAGCTCCCTAGCAGAGATATGACCACCAAGTAGCAAATACTTCTGTGCTCAAAAAACAGTTAAACTGAGTAACAACGATTGGCACTGCTCGTGCTAATCATGAAGCCTACCTGAACCGAGCAGCCTCAAGGTAGCTTCAGGTTTATGATTTTCTGCCATGCCATAGGGACCAAAAGTTGTGAATGAGGGACACGCTTTTTCTCTGTGGGCATCTGAGTGGACATCTTCTGGGTAAATCCCACTAGACCCCACTATGTACCATTTTGTAAGATCATAGAATCCTAGAATGATAGAATGGTTTAGGTTGGAAGGGACCTTGAAGATCACCATGTTCCAACCGCTCTGCCATGGGCAGGGACACCTCCCCCCAGCACACGTTGCTCCGAGCCCCGTCCAACCTGAACACCTCCAGGGATGGGGCAGCCACAACTTTTCTGGGAAACCTGTCCCAGTGCCTTACCACCCTCACAGTGAAAAATTTCTTCCTAATGTCTATCCTAAATGTACTCTCTTCCAGTTTGAAGCCATTCCCCCTCGTCCTATTTCCCTGTGGGACCCCCTCACACAGCATCAGCTTCCAAATGAGCTGCACAGAATGACCATCCTGTATAGCTGGTTTTATGGTGCTGGAGAGTAGCTGCCACTAAGCCTCAGCCAGCAAGCACAGGGTGTATGGCACAGAAACCTTGAGTGAGCTGCTGTGGCCGAACATGTTGCTCAAATGGAGGTGGCCCAAGGCGGTTTGCATGCAGCCCAGCACATTTCCTGGAGCGATGCTGCAATATTTTGAAAGCGATACCTCGGTTCCTCATAGGAGGACAGTAATGGAGAGGATTCATTGCACCTCCGCAGTGCTCCCCAAAGCCGCAGGGATTGTCTGATTGGCCACCAGAAGGCTGTGAAGATCAAGCATCCCTCACCACCCTCCAGAAACAGAATAAAGCCAAGCTCCACTCCTTTGTCTTAATGCATCTGGGTGGCTGACACTGATCCAAGGACTGTTACAACCTAGAGCCTCCTCTTACCTGGTAATGACCCAAATCTTCTTATTATTCAGCCTCTCTTAAAAAGTTCTGTCCTTTCTAAATGGGCTGGAGAATTTATATCTTTCATGTATTTCGCCATTATAGCCCTAACTGTGGAGTGACTCTGGTCTACCAAGAGTCAGTTCTAGAGATTTCAAATACCAATAAGGGAGAAGAGTTTTTGTTGACTGCGGGAAGAGGGCTGAGAGGAAACACAAACACACAGAAATTTATCCTGGAAGTCATGTAATTCTTGAGGTGAAAGAAAAGCAACAGCCTCTAAGTAAGAATAGAAAGGAGCTGGATTTTAACTTAACTGTAAAGGAACTTTTTTCTGCCTTTTGTTTATTAGAAAAGCTTGAGAACACACATTGGTTTTTTTGTATAAATATAGCAAAAAATGTCTTATTTTTCTTTCTGAATTAACAGCTTTGACTTCCATAAGGCAAACTGAATTTATTACGATGTATTGCAAAGTATCAACCAATATAGGATAATTATGTGGTTAATTAATACAGTAATTAAAAGGGGATTTAACATTGTATTTTTCTGCCAGAAGTTCCATCCTGTGCCACAATCCTATGTATGCTCCAGGGAACCCTTAGGACAATAGACATTATTATGAAGAAAGCGTGTAATACCTCTTCTAGATTACGCTCAGTCTTGAAGGACATTTCTGCATGTCACTTTTCAGCCCCCTATGATTGCGGAGGCACAACCCCCTTACTAATATCTTGGTCTCCTTTCTCTGTAGTGACGGGAGTTCCCAGTCCACCCTCTGCCATGAAAATCCTTTCCTTTCTCTTTGCTCTCCTCTTGGTGGTATTTCATGGAGCTGCAGGTAAGGCGCAAATGAAGATGAAGGGCTATATAGAAGGAGATACTGGTGTCTTATAAAGGTGTCCTGTCTTCTTTGGGAAGTGGCCAAGCTGCTTCCTGCAAAGAAACTCCACATGTATCATCGAATCTTGTCGGCAGATTACTGATGATACGTGAAATTAACAGGCAAACACTTCAACCGTCAATTCAGAGCCTTTGCTACTCTGACAAAGAGCCTGAGTTGAAAGTACTGAAGGCAAGCCCAAAATACCATCCGGCACCTACATTTTCCTCATTAAAGCTTGCCGACTCTTGTACTTAAATCAGTTACATTCTCTTTAGCTCACCCTACAACAAACCACTCATAATCAAAGACTCTTAAGCCACACAGAAAGAAAAGAATCTGGCCCCATGGTCTCCAAATATGCTTTGCTTCAGGACCTTGTACTTGGGGTGGAGAGGCAGAAGATCATGAGTTAAAATTGAAATGCTTACTGGTAGCTTCTGGTCAGTGGAGAAACCTGTGCAACCATAAATGGTGGTGTAAGGCTGGGGGTCTGGAACCCAAAATCCACCTTATTGTCCAGAAAACGGGACTGTGGTTAAACACCATCCCTGAAAATGACACAATTAGAGTGCAGGGCACTGTGTGCACATACAAGTGCCAGCAGTTTGGGGTTGATCTCTGTGGGAATAGGATGGGAAGTGCCCTCTGGGGAGTAAGGATGGGAAAAGACTGTGATGAATTGCAGAAGACCAGGACCATGGGAGAAGTGTCATATATATTTGCCTGATCTTATTCTTGCTTGGGCCTCTCTTTATGCCTGTTCTCATAGAAAGGACACTGGGCAGAGTGTTCCTTTGATCTGGATCAGAACGGTTGTTTCACGTCCTTATTTAACACACGGTGGACATGTGGGCTGTTTTCAGTAGGACCTATCTTCTGGGTATGCTAAAGCAAGAAATGGATCTGGAAGAAAGTGTTTCTGAGAGCTGAGACTGCTCACAGTCATCTCTGCAATGTCCCACAGACTGATAGTTTGGGACCAGAAGTGCGTTATGGAGCCTTCCCAGCACTCCTTTATTGCTGCCTGGGATTTTCTGGGTACTGCCGTGTGTGCATGCACCACAAAACTCATGTGCTGTGAATCTAACACACCAGGGATGCCCTGGATCTACTGCATGTGTGTAATACTCGTGGTCCGTTTGCTGAAACAAGCTCTCCACTTTCTGCATATGCTGGACTTCGTGCAGTTGCATGGGTGAGCTGTGAAACTGGAATTAATTGGTTCATGTGCATCCAGAAGACATCAGCCTGCCAGGCTACATCTCTGTTAATCAAGCAACAATGCAACAAGCTGCCTAATTGGTAGTCTGCTCCCTAGGGTAATTTTGACCCCTGGCAACCAGCACTTCATGGATAAAACCTGTTCTGGGGATAGCACAGGCTGGTTGTTATTCCCAAAAGGCAGTCTGAACACGGATATGATATTTTAATGGGGAAGAAAGTTTATCTATATGGATAAAAGCGATGCCATGCTGCTTGGCCTCAGACACAAAGGGCAATGCCTGTTGTGTTGTATTTGCTAGCACGGAAGTGGCTGAGTTTATCCATGTATGGCGGCCATCTAAACACCAAGACCTGTTTTGAGACCTGACGAATTTATAGGGAGGGAAATAAGCCAAATCTATGGAAATCCAGATGCACAGAAATCCTCATCTTTCTGCCTCTAGAAGTGGCAGTCTCGCAGCTGAGCTGGTGCATCTCTCCTTAATTATGACCTACAAGACTTTAAGGGCTGGTAAGTGTCCACATTGCCGTTTTCTATCAGGTCTCTGGTGTCCATCCCTGAAATTCGAGTTCCTAAGGGAGTCCTGGGCTTGGAGACACAGTTCGTACATCTGAAGGAGGAATTAGACCATTTGCTTGATTATTCTGCCCATAGACCTCCTCCTCTTCTTCAGGACTGTCATAACTTTGGGCACCAGTACGGCATGGTGTCAGCAGCCAGGAATGTAGTAAAATGAAAAATCCTGCCAGAAACAACTGTCTCTTGCTTGCTTTTTTTTTTCTTCTTCTTTTTTTTAATGGCACAGGCTTTGCACGACCTCCAAGACCTTTTATGAGATGTGGATATCGTGGGACTTTCTGTTTCCCTGGGATATGCCCTCGTGGCAATGCTTACCTGGGGCTGTGTCGTTCGGGTCATTCTTGCTGTAAATGGTAAGTTTAGGATTTAACTGGGGCAGAAATGACTCTACATTTTCAGTTAAGTTCTCTGTGGTGGGATTTTCCCCACCAACATAAGCCTGAAAACCCTGAAATATTCTTTCCTTCGTGTAGGTTGTAGTGTGGCTAATTGCACAGGATCTCCAGGGATCTGGGGATGATCGCTTCTCACATCATTGGATTTGGGGAACCCTTGTACCAGTCATCAAGGCTTTGTCATTCTTCTTTCAATAAATGTAATATCTGGGGAGGCTGTATGGCTGCTGTGTGTGGTGGTGTCGTTCTTTTCTCTAGAAGTTTTATTCCTCTTTAGAAGTTTGAAGAACAATTCTGAAATCAGGTTAAACCTCCCAGGAATGCTTAGTTCATCAAAATATTTTCCCCTCTCGGGCTGCTGATCAAATGAGCGCTGGCATGTTCTCCACCCATGCCTGCTAGGAATCCTCTGTCACAGCCAAAGCTGCGGCAGCCACCATTTCTGTAGGGAGCATGAAATCCTTCTCTGGTGTGAGGCATGAAGCACCTCTGCTCTGAAAACTCCCACCTCTGGTCTAGGGTTTTCAGACATGGGAACAGCATCTTATTTTGTTATGGGAACTTAGAAGGAGACACTGAGAACAAAAGGAGGCAGGTGACCCCACCTTAAGATCTGAAACTTGGGTTTACCCTTGGTTATTTTGGCAGACATAACTTTGGAGTAAATCTGCAAAATTCATGTCAGCTGCAGTAGCAGATCAGGAGTTAGACATGTAACATCGCTTGAGATGATTAGACACCACATGCAAAAGGCCAGCACTCCTGCTACGTCAATCTTGCAAGGGGTTTCTCCTGTCCTGCCCTGAACCCAAACAGAAAACTGAGAAGGTGCAGGTTGATCAGTAATGTCCTGCCTCTGCAGCTGCTCTGGCATGGTGAGGAGCATCCTTCTGCAGACAAATCACCCTTAGGACGAGCACTTGGTGGCTGCAGGCAGTAGATAGTTTTCTGTCCCTGAGAACATCTAGCAGGGCAGAGTTCATGGATGTACAGCCAAACTCAGCCTCCAAAGCAGGGCACCCTCGGCCTGTGTGCTCATGCTATCTCCTGTTGAAGTGGGTCCAGAGCAGGCAAGAAAGATGATCAGTGAGCTGGAGCACCTCTCCTATGAGGACAGGCTGAGAGAGTTAGGGTTGTTCAGCCTGGAGAAGAGAAAGCTCCAGGGAGACCTTATTGCAGCTTTCCAGTATCTGAATGGGGCCTACAAGAAGGCGGGAGAGGAACTTTTTACAAGGGCATGTAGTGATAGGACGAGGGGGAATGGCTTCAAACTGGAAGAGGGAGATTTAGATTAGATATCAGGAAGAAATTTTTCAGTCTGAAGGTGGTGAGGCACCGGAACAGGTTGCCCAGAGAAGCTGTGGCTGCCCCATCCCTGGAGGTCTTCAAGGCCAGGTTGGACAGGGCTTGGAGCAACCTGGGCTGGTGAGAGGTGTCCCTGCCCAGAGCAGGGGGGTTGGAACGAGATGATCTTCAAGGTCCCTTCCAACCTAAACCATTTTATGATTCTACGAGTCCTGCCCAGCTATTGCCAGGGACTGAGCCCAGGCCAATGAGCTCCATGACAGAATAACACTGGGACTTAGCACAAGCCGAGGACCTTTCTGAAACATCAGGCTGGATGTAGCCACCCTCCTCCACAAGCAGAGGGAATTTAATAACAAACATGGCTGTGCTGGGCTGGCTTCTCTTAGGGCACTTCTTTGGGGATAAGGGGAATACATGAATCTCTGCTAAACAGTGGGAACTGACCTCAGCTCTCCCATGGCCTGTGTGAAGGGCAGCCCTCACAGATGCTCAGCAGAGTCAGGAGCAGTAATGGTTGGCTTTTTAAGGGAAACAACCAACACAAGTGCCTACAAGCAAAGGACTGACTCAAAGCCCCGAGCTTGCCATTTGTTGCAGAGTGTTTGGCCTCCCTTCAAAGCAGATGTTTCTGTAAATGACTCTGCCACCCTCGAAACCACAGCCTTGTGAAGGGCAGGAAGCTGGGCCAACGGCCACCTCGCAGGGATTCCCCTGGATGGAGACCTGAGGAAGTTGCCATGTGGAACCAAACCAGCAATTTACAGTTTATGTCCTAAGACGTTTTGCACAATCCGCAGTAGGTGAGTGTTGCTTTCACGGACTGGAATGGCACAAGAGGTTTTGCTCAAGGACTGAGGACTTTGCAGAGAGGGTTCAACCCTTGTTATCTGAGATGCAGCTCCGGAGACGGTCCAGTGGCTGTAGCCAGCATCATGCAGAATACTCATCAAGCTTTTAACTCACTGCCACAAATAGCTGCCCTTGCATTTATCACTGGGGAATGGCTCTGACAGCCAGCTCAGAGTGAAACCTCACTCCTTTGGACCCATGCTGCATGTCTCCTCCCTGCTTCTTACCCCAGTTCCATCTCCCCACCACTCTGGGCATGTTTGAATTCTTATCTCTGTGAAGAGGAGGTAGAGATGCTGCCAAGGATGGAATAGAAAATACTAGACAAATAGAAGGAGTGGGACTGGCCATGTTAAATGCAAGGGTGTGCAGCACCTAAAGCTCATTTCAGATACACATCAAGCCCTCGGTGGAATGGCTGGTCATGCAAAATCACTTTTGTGCCACTAGGACTCTACTATATCCCTCAATGGTACTGCTGTCACTCTTTTAGCACAGCCTCCTCTCTCTGCTCATTGTTTCATGGCACAGCGGCACGAAAAATAGGACAACTGCTCACCCCAGTGCCCCAGCAGCCCTCTTTGCACTTGAAGCTTCACTGGAGAAGACAGATGCTCCCAGCACCTCGCTGGAGGCACAGCAGTGCTAGCAGCACTATCTGGGTCTCTCTTTTCCATGGTATTTGTGCTCAGTCACAGCTGCTCGGTCTGGACTCACATCCATCATAGAGATGATGAATGTGGAGCAGGACATGGAGTTGTGAGCTCAGCCTGACCTCAGGATGAGCACACACAAGTGTTCAGGGAGGGCTTGAGTGAGTATGGGGCAGGACCAGTCCCCATAAACAGATTGGATGCAGCTACCTGGGACACTCAGGTGGCCGACCTCAGGAACGGGCTGGTTTAGTGTTGGTTTACGTGAGTCTGAAATATCCTGGGAGTTCACCAACTTTGAGTGTCCTTCCTGTAATCACAGTACGCAGAAATAATGTTTCCTTAGAACTGGGCTGTGGAGTTAGCAGTTTTCTTGTTTCAGGAGGGACTGGTGAATAGATGGGAAGTCTATCTAGAGAAGCCGCTGCCATCTGGGGTGGTTTCATCTGAACGTAACATTAGATGACAATGACATCTGTATCAGAGCTGGACATGGAGAGTTGGGGGTGTTCAGCCTGGAGAAGAGGAGGCTTCAGGGACACCTTAGAGACCCTTCCAGTATCTGAAGGGGGGCCTACAAGAAAGCTGGAAAGCGACTTTTCACAAGGGCATGTAGCGATAGGACGAGGGGGAATGGCTTCAAACTGGAAGAGGGGAGATTTAGATTAGATATTACGAAGAAATTTTTCACTGGGAGGGTGGTGAGCCCCTGGCCCAGGTTTCCCGGAGAAGCTGTGGCTGCCCCATCCCTGGAGGTGTTCAAGGCCAGGCTGGATGGGGCTTGGAGCAACCTGGGCTGGTGGGAGGTGTCCCTGCCCATGGCGGGGGGGTTGGAACTAGATAATCTTTAAGGCCCCTTCCAACCCAAACCATTCTATGGTTCTATGATTCTATGATCCCCCTCAGAGACAGACCTGCAAGTACTATGTGCAGTTTCCCTTGCTGGGGAGAGAAATTGAGGCAGGAAAGAGCAATGAAATATGATGACACACTGGGATAAAAGGTATATTCATGTAACTACTCAGCAAATATACATTATATATGAGTGTGTTTTTTATATATACACACACATACATACACATATGCATGATGAATCTGCAACAAGGCTGAAAATGTATACGAAGAGGGCACCATCAATAAGTTGAGAACCAATAAAGGGTTACATACAGCAAACTCTTAACACAACGAAGTCACAATTAAAGCTTGTCATTCATGGGGCTGCCGGTTGGACGGAGATGTCATCCCATGTGGCGTCTTCCCAGTTATTTTCCAGTGAAGCATAGAGAGCACGCTTCACTTGGGGGGAAGAATACAGAGCTCCTTTGTGTTGTGAAAGCAGATTGCTTGCCAAAGTCTAACGAACAGGGATGCAGTGTGTCCCAAGACGTGTCCAGCAAACCACAGCGCCGAGTGGCCCTTACGCAAGGCGGGATGACACAAGACCCTGGGCTGGATGCCTGGGAATCCTTCTTAGAGGTGTCGGAAGAGAAAGTGATGCTCCTTTTTCTCTGGCAGGGGGAGAAGCAGGAAAAAGAGCTTTTGGGCTGGACATTTTGAGGTGTTGGCCATCCCAAGGGACACTTTGCCACGTGGAGAGACCGTCTGGCTGGGACCAAACTGCTGCTGCTGCTGCCAGGAGTCGAGAGGCTGTGGGAGGCTCCTACCCCCGGGCTGTTGAGAGTGTCATTGTACTGGTGACTGGTCACATCTCCTGCAGGACGGGCTGTCCCCTCTCCTTAGTCCTGTCCCTGCCCAGGTGCTACACAACACACAGGCAGGCACCCTCTTACTCATCTCTGCTGCCTTTCTCTTCTCCCCAGAGCTGTGATCTTGTTGGCGACTCCCAGCCATGCGGATCCTGCCACTCCTCTGTGCTCTCCTCCTGCTGATGCTCCAGGGAGCAGCAGGTAAGAAATGTGTGGGGGAAGGTGGAGGATTTGTCCTTTGTCAATATTCTGTAGGGAGGATTTACCAGCTGAGATGATGAGTCGCGTGTGACTTCTGGTTTCCGTGGTATTCCCCCTGGGGTCCCTCACACCCCATACCTTTGAGAAAAGGCTCCTGCTGAAGGTTCTGCAACAGGGACAAGAGCTGGGACCTTGTAACAAAGCTCTTGTGCTCCACAGATGAGGATTTGCTACCTTCTCCGTACCTCCTAGCCCATGTCTTTGCGAGTCAGCAGCTCTGGGCACAGCAGCCCTGCTGGAGAGGAGGAGGAGGGAGGAAGGCTTCCACCCTTGGAGTCCTCCCTTGTGCCAGGAGAGAGCCAGTAGATGTGTCGGAGAGCCTCTCCCAGAGGCTGCTGAGGGATGGTAGTCAGTGTCTCCTGTCCAAGTGCCATAAACATCATCTTGATTTCTGCTGCAGACACCTGCCTGGGCATTCATGGCAGGGGACAGTCAGCGGTGGGCCAACACTGGCCATGCAGGGACCAGGGGCTGTGTTCAGCATCTTGGCAGGGCCATGGAGGAGGTCTCCTCTTTCTGTGCTCTGCAGGGCTGTCCCGTGCTCGAGGATCTTCCCAGGACTGTGAGCGCCGGGGGGGATTCTGCTCTCACGGGTCATGCCCTCCGGGGATCGGTCGTGTTGGCATTTGCTCTGAGCAAGACTTCTGCTGTCGGAGGTAGGTTCAGGACTGCCCGAAGGGCTGGGCTTGCTGCCTGTTGGGGTTGGAGGTGATGCTGTTGGAGAAAGAGCCCACAATACACAGCCCAAGGGCACAGGGACACCCTTGAGCCCTCACTGCTCTCCTGGTTGGGACAGACACTGCCAGATCTTTCCTCCTGCAGCCGATGGTATCCATGATGGCCTCCCGGGTCCCTGGCACCGATCTCCGAGCAGCCCTCTGAGACCACCCCACACCCTGGTGGCAACGATGCTGCGCAGAGGCACCAAACACTGCCAGGAGTGGCGGCAACCCCGGACAGCCGAACCGTGGTCCCGCGGGAATCCCTTACCCCCCATCCCCAATATGAGGTGGTGGTTTGAATTCCCCCTGCTGAGGTGTGTGTGTTTTTTTCCCTGTGGGTGTACGTCTCTTTTCTCCATGTGCAGAGAAAGGCAGAGAAGATGGGGTGAATTCCTGATAGGCACAGACAAGCCCCTCTCCCTCCCCAGACATCCCCCATCCTCACCTACCCTCTCTCCAAGTTGTCCCTGAGCCACAGCACCACCCCTCCAGTGAGTGGGAGGACCCACAGGGACCCCAACACCAGCCCCCCCTCTCAGCAAGGGCATCCCCACAGCCCCCATCAAGAGTCGGGGATGGGAGGAGATTGCTATGAACCCCCTAACTTCAGTGGGTGTCTGCTGGTTGTCCATCGGGTCTCAAGCAGGGTAAGGAGTCCCTGTGGGGATGTTTCACAGGACACACCACTCTGGTGGCCTTGGGTCCATCCCCAGATGTGGTGCATGGCACCAGGGGGGTGTTATGAGGTCCAGGGGCAGCTGGGGGGTGGGGGAAGTCATCGTGTCCCTGAGGAAATAGGGACTGGTGGCTAGACCAGGGGGTCACTCAGGAGCTTGGGATTGAGTTGGGGGTCAGCGCAGGGTATGAGGGTTCAAGAGCTGGGGCTGGGCTGAGGAGGGTCAGTTAGGAGCGAAGGGCCAGGTTGAGGGTCAGCATTGTGGGCGACCCTTGGGGCAGACTGACGATGCTCAGCTCAGGAAGACCGTGGTGGAGGCCCCTGCATTGCCATGCGGCAGTCACCATGGGGGCTGGCAGGGCAGTGGGGCTGGGAGAATCCTCAGCCTGGGGCATTGGGCACCTCCGTGGACATGGGCCAAGGCCAGGCAGGGACATCAGCTCCAAGGACCTGCTCTGGCTCGTAGGGACAAACTGCAGCTCTGGTGGGGTCCAGCACAAGATCCCCAGCTCAAAGCAACTCCCCTGGGCAGGGGCTGGCCCCAGCCATGGCCTCCCTGCGGTGTGGGCTGGAAGCCCTCTGCGCACCATAATCAGCAGCCCTTGGCTCTGCTGGCCCTGGGTTGGTCCCGAGCCTGGTACCAAACCTCCAGAACTGTGGATGCTCCCACGACCCTTACACCCACAAAGACACCACCACGGACACTCAGTCCTCCTCCTATGGATTGCTGCTTGGGGGAGATCCCCATCACGGATGTCTCTGTTAGATGGCACCAGACCCCTGGTCTCTGAGGTATCCAACCTCAAGACCCTTTGTATCTGCTGGATCCAACTCCCACAGTTTTGGACTCTCTGGGCAATGGACCCGCACCCTTGGTACTCTCTCCCATACCCAGTACTCTTGCTTGAAGTTTGCTAGAGGACTGCACAGCCATGCAGACACACCACAGATGGTTTGTACACAAAATCATTAGAAATAAAGTTTACTAGGAATATAGGATAGGTTATGGTGATCAGATGTAGGGCATGGCCAGAGAAGGAAATTGACCAGCAGCCTGCTTGCATGAGTTTAGGCCCATTTCTCCCGTGCTTCTCTGTTTCTCCTGAAGCTTTCCTCTATGACCCCCCATGATCTTTACCTTTCTGAAGGATCACATCGTTCCTATAAATCCACAAATTATCTTAATCAAGTCCACACCGCATCAAAGGCTTGGTAAGCCCACTAGTCCTGCTTAGTTTGCATAGTCTCCATTCACTGTTTATCTGAGCAGCCACCAGAAAGGTAGCCTTACACTCGTCACTTCCTGGCATGTCAAATGAAAGGATGAAGATGTTCTTTAAAGTAAAATATTTTGCATGATCCTGCATGTCACACACCACTGGCTTACTAAGTGAACTGAGAGGAAAGGTAGAGACAAATACTTTATCCCTTTATGGGACTGCTCGCCACTGGTGTCTACACCAACCACTCTGCTTTGTCCATCCCAGGCGGTTCATGCTGAGCCACCACAGCCTGTGTGCCCACTGTGCTGGGGGGTTGTCACAAGAAGTGTTGCACGAGGATAACGGTGAAGATTGCAACAGACCCAGGAGGCACCTCAGCCTCTCCCATTGCTTCAGAGAGGGATAAGGTGCAACGGCATCATCCCCCAACTCGTGGGTCGCTTTCTGATTGGCTGGGAGAAAATGTGCGAGCAGGAATAAACGCATGTCCCACCCACCAGCAATGGTATAAAACCCAGGTCTTTTGGCCAAAACACTACTCCTTGGACCCAAGGGCATCTGGACGCCAGCGATTCCTGTTGGATTTGTTCCTGCCCGAACACCAAGACCTTCATCAGGTAGGTAATTACAAGGTCTGTTCCTGGAAAACTACCCATTCAGCTTCCCTGTTCAAGCCCCATCACCCTAGACTCATCTAAATGGAAAATGCTGGAAGTATCCATGCATATGATTAAACCATCAGGGATGCCAAGGAAAAAAGAATAATTGCAAGATATGCAAAGTGGTACTGACCTCAAAATTGTTCTTAACTGGAAGGTAGAGGAAACATCATCTGCTTTAGTTGGAGGTAGCCCATCTGCAGTTTGGTATACCAGAGTGCCCAGGCTTCTGCACCACCTGGGCTCCTCCATGTCCTTATTGCCTTGGTGTCCCCCTCTGCAGGCCTCTGAAGACCCAGGACAGGCATCAGCCATGAAGATCCTATACCTGCTCTTCTCCTTCTTCCTCCTGTTGATCCAGGGTTCTGCAGGTAAGCGGGGAAGAGGGGAGGTGGGTAAGGTGTGAGCAGCCATCAGTGGGGTCCTCTATGTCCCACAAAGTGACCACGTTAGTTGGAGTGATGCAAAGGGAATTGAGGAGAAGGCTTTTTCTGAGTGCCTTTCCAAAAGGACATAGAGTGGGTGTGGAGAGAGCCCTGGAAATAGAAGCCTGGATTCTTCTGTGGCTCAGGAAGGCGTTTGGTTTCAGGCTCTAACCCTGCTCCCAGCTGTTCCTCTCTGGGTGTCTCTGGACGATCTTCTGCCCTGTGCAGGGATGGGAGAGCCCCAGGGGTTGGTTGGCTCGGTGGGTTACAAGGGGTTCAAAGCATTGCCTTCTCGTCCAGTGGTGTCTCAGCTGAGTGTCCCAGAACTTTGTTGCCCCAAGGCATGATCCCTGCAAGGGCTGGGCAAGGCCTTCCTGTCAGATGTCACCCCAAGGCAGGGTGCAGTCAGGACAGGGATGTGGGCTGCACAGAATGCCCTGCTTGGCACCTCTGCTGGTCCAGGCAGCGGTGGACATGCAGCTGAGGAGCCAGCATGGCCCTTCCTCGACCTCATGCTGGTCCTTCCCACTGTCTGTTCTTGTGTGCACCCACTTGAGAGTGAAAGAGTCCTTCCAGGTGAGATATGTTGCCATGGAAGATGTGGCTATGGTGAGGCTGAAGCTAAGCCCATATTTTGACCTGAAATGCATGGGGAGTGTCAGCCTTTCTACAGCCACACACTGTGATCCCAGTCTACCACTATAATTGTTTTGTGTGTAGCATTCCCCATGGAAGCAGAAAGCTCGATCGGATGCAGACTAAGAAGGGGATTTTGCACTTTTGGGCGCTGCCGCTACCCTGCAACACCTATTGGAAGATGTTCAAGATTTCAACCGTGTTGCAGAAGGTAAGGTCCACATTCCTGGCTGAGGAAAGAGTTTCCTCCTTTGTCTACAGAAATATCTGTTAAAAATATCTTTCTAGCCAATGCCTGGTAAACTCTCTCCTGCATTTATGCTTTGTGGGAGAGGCCCAAGAAGGAAGGGAAAAGCCCTCATGGGTTTGGACCTGCCTGAGTGGGGCTGAAGGAACCCAAGGTCAGCCAGCACCTCCCCACTCTCCTTCACTCCCATAAGACTCATTCAGGCTTTGCAGGGCTCTCCCAAGCTCAGCAAGAGAAAAGCATTCACTGTCCTTGGACAGCATCAAGGACATGATCCTGGTTTTGCTGCATTTACATAGACTTGGAGTCAGTGCTGCCAACACTAAGATAACATGTGTCCAAACTGCCTGCAATAAGTATGGAACCTCTGCTCCTTTGAGACTGACTCTCTTGCACCACAGACTTGCTTGTCATTGCAGGGGAGATGGGAGAGAGTGGGAGGAAGGGAAAAGTAAGTTACAACAGGTGACGTGCTCATCTGCTTTCTTCTTACAGTGTCTGGGGTTGAGACCCTGAACTCTGCAAGCAGGCCGTCCCCCTCGCTTCTGCCTCTTGGAACCATCTCCTGATGTCCTCTCCCCTCCCTGCCTCAGCCGTCCCCAGGCGGTGTGACAGCAGGAGTGGAAGCGCTGCTCCTGATGGGTGCCCGGGCACTCATGGGCTGGAGACATCCCATCACGTACCTGCTGTTGTTGGGGCAGAGGCTGCTTTTCCCGGCTTGAATAAAGACGAGCAGTTTGTCATTGCAGTGGGTGGGACGTGTGTCCATTTTCTTGTGACGGAGGGTGTGCCATGCCTGCTCGCTCTGGGGGTGGCATTGGTTTGGTGTCAGGAGAAGCGCTTGGGAATGGTGGGGTCACCACCAAGGCTGTCCCTGTGGATGTTCTTGCCTGGCAGCAAGAGCCTTGTGGCAGACTGATGATCCTCAGCTCTGGGCAGCTGTGGTGGGGGCCCCTGCATTGCCATGGGGCAGTCACCATGGGGGCAGGAGTCATCCCAGTGCCCCCAGTCAGGGAGCAGGGCAGGCCAGGGGGGTGGGAGCAGCCTTAGCCTGGGGCATTGGACATCTCCATGGGCATGGGCTAAGGCCAGGTCAGGATGTTAGCTGTGGGTCAAGGACCAGGTCTGCACCACCAGGGATGAACTGCAGCTCTGGTGGGGTCCAGCACAAGATCCCCAGCTCAAAGCAGCTCCACCGGGAAGGGGCTGTCCATGCACATTCTCTTGCCTGGCGGTGGTGTGAGGACACTGATCCAGGCAGTCCCTGCTGGGCCAGGTTTTTGTTGTGGGTGTGATGGAGCTGCTCTGTGCACTCTCCCTCCTGGGAAGTGGGAGCCCTGACCTGGTCCTGCCAGTCATGGGTGTCCTTTGTCCCTAACAGTCATGGCTTTATGCGCAGGACTGTTCGAGGTGGTGTGTTCCTTGGGTGGGCACTGCCAGGGCTGTCCACTCAACCTGTCCTTGAAGCCCTGATGACCCTCCTCTTTGTCCTGCTCCAGCGTGCTGCAGTCCTCCTTGCTATGAGCCCTGCTGGAGCTGTTCTACTCCATACCCTGTGCCACCAGGCAGGAGAAGCAGGTCACACAGCTCCTGCTCCAGGTGACCTGTGAAATAGGTCCCATGGACTATGGCCTGGAAATGTCCAAATTTGTAGTCCCACATGGAGTACGCAGTGGGTCATCTCCCCCCTGCTCACCGGGAGGCAATCTGGGATGACCATGCTCTTCTCCATCAAAGGCAGTGACCGCTACTTCTCTGCAACAGCAAACCTCATGCTTTAGGTTCCCTGTGTGGGTCAATACACGTGTATGTCCATGCAACCATGTGTGTGGGAGCAACTACTGACCCTGGCTTTTTCAGTGAAAGCATTTCCTTCCAAGAAGGCAAAGCCTTTGCTGCCATTGCTTTCCTGAACTGGGAATTTGGTGAGGGATGTTTAGGTCATCCCTACCTGCCATTGCCTTTCCTCCACCTGTGCTCACCTCATTATGCTGAGCCTGCAGCAGTCACCAAAGCACCCTTCATCTCTGCAGTGTGAAGCTGTTCCACTGCCCCAGGAACTCCTTGGCGCACAACATCTTGTACCAGATTGATGGTGTTGTGGAGAGTCACCTTGTGAGTTTCAGAGTGCAGATAGAGGAGAGAAAGGGAGACCTTGCACGTCTCACGCTAGCTGATTTTTTATATTGCCAATAAAATGCAAGGACACAAAGAAGGAAACCTTTTCCTTGGTGATACTATTCCCTGCTCTATCCAGACTGCTTTGTCCATGCCAGGCAATTCAGGCTGAGCCCGTGTGCCTGTTGCGCAGCATGGTGTCTCAAGAGGTGTTGCATGAGGATAACAGTGGAAGGAAGTGCAAGAGCCCACAGGAGGCACCTCAGCCTCTTCCACTGCATCAGAGAGGGACGATGTGCAAGCCTGCCACCCCCACGAAGATAGAACGCTTTCCGATTCGCCAAGGGGAGATGCATTAGCAGTAATAAGTGCATGTCCCACCCACCAGTGGTGGTATAAAACCAGCTTATTTTGGGGAAAGTAGCATTCCATGACTCCAAGAGCATCAGGACACGAGTGATTCCTGTTGGGGTTTTTGGGGGCTTGAACACCAAAATCTTCATCAGGTAGGTAACTGTGGGGTCTCTTTCTAGGCAGCCACCCATTACACCTCTCGGTTCAGCTCCTGAAATTTTCTAAATGACAAAGTGTTGGAAGTATCTATGCATATAATGAGGCCATCTGATCTTTCCAAGAAAGAGCACTAATTGTCTGATGAGCCAGTGGTTATCAGAGCCCAGAACATGCTGAAAGTGAAACTGGGTTTCCTGACTAAAAGAGGGACTAGAAATCTGTCTTGAGGTATGAGGAAGGTGCCTGAGACCTCATATTTTGCGGCACATGGGGACAGTCCAGGACACAGTAGGGAGATGTTATTCAAGCAGCAGCACAGAGATTTCCCATCCTTTCAGGCTTACTCTAACTTGACAGGTTGCTCTGTACTGACCATACTGGTCACCAGGGGCCTCCCTCACCGAGTGCTGGGCATCTCCGGGTATATATACCTCCCTCAAGTCCAGAACCTGGCTTAGTTCTTGACGCTGGTTTGACCATTGGCATTGTGTTGAGTGTTGGCATGAGCACCTCCTGATATGCAAACCTTCTCTGCTTTGGCCCTTGGGTAAGGAGAGGCAGAAGTGCAGGACCAAATGAACTAGCAATGCGTCTGCTCTGGTAACTACATCTGAAAGTCAATCTTGTCTCACTCTTGCCTCTGTCTCTCCAGAAACATGTTTAGTTCTCAAGTGAAAAATGTTGGATGCATAAGGACTAAGGGAGTACAGTTTCCAGGGGAAAATATTCTGTTTGCATTTTCCACATGTCTTTGAATGTTGTTTTGCTTAATAGTGTGATAGTCAGGCATTACTTCTCCCATGTGTCCTTTAAGAAAATACGAAGAGAAAAGTGAGAAATAAGATGATTGCAAAACATCAGCTGGATTGCCCAATAGGCCAATCCTTCCCCAGCTTCTTCCAGGGTATCCAAAAAGTGCATATCTGAGATTCATCCTTGGGAACAGGCCACAGAAGACATTGTCCTCTGTTACTTGAGGCAGCCCCTCTGCAACTTGACATATCACTGTGTGCTGTCATCTCCAGGAGTTCTGGTGTTTCCCTGTCTGCAGCCCCGTGAAGACTTAGGCCAGGTGTCAGCCATGAAGATCCTGTACCTGCTCTTCCCCTTCTTCCTCCTGTTGGTCCAGGGCGCTGCAGGTGAGAGGGGAGGAGGGGAGATGGGGTGAGGTGTGAGCCCCCATCAGTGGGATCCTCCATGTCCTGAGAAGAGAGACCACCGTTATTTGAGACCAGGAGGGGAATGTTTTTACAGTTGTATTAGAGCTCCTATGTGAAAAGCAATGGCACACACCTGGGTGTGTTTACAGCTGTTACCATTTGCACTGGCTGTGGAAGAATCCAGCCCAAAGAAAGGACTTGGCTGCTCCTGCAGATTAGGGTGGGATTCAACTCTGGGCTCCAACCCCTGTGATTTGCTGCCTGCTCTGGAGGTGGACTCTGGATGAGCTACTATTGAAGTTACTGTAGGTGCAGCCTACACAGATGATCCTAGCTGTCCAAAATGTGGACACTTTGGGGCTTAGTTGTCTGAGCACGACATGTTGTACACTTTAAGGGCCCTTTGACATGTCTGGCTTTTAGACCTCCAAGCCATCCCAGTACAGTAGCTGAGATGTTCTGGTGGAGGTTAACAATTTAGAGGGTGGCTGGAGGTCACGGCACAGCCTTCTGCAGCCCAATGGCCAGAGGCAGCTGGACACCAGGTCTTCAGCTTAGACCTCTCCAGGATGCACTGGCCATGCTGTCCAGTAGCATTGAACCTGAATGTCCCAAAGCACTATTGCCCTGAGCCATGACTACCCAAGGGCTTGGCAAGAGCTTCCCATCAGAGGTCACTCAAAGGCGGGGCACAGCTAGGACAGGTATGTGGGATGTGAGAAGTGCCCTGCTTGCCAGCTCTGCTGGTCCAGGCAGTGGTGGACACACAGCTGGGGTGGACATGCAGCTGGGGAGCCAGCGTGGCTCTTCCTCAACCTCACGCTGGTCCTTCTCAGTGTCTGCTCTTGTGTGCACCCACACTGGTGGGAAAGAGTCCTTCTAGGTGAGACATGTTGCTATTGAAGACACAGTTATTGTAAAGTCGAAGTTGAGCCTGTACGTTGGTCTGAAATGCGTGGGCAGCTTCAACCTTCCTGCAACCACTCACTGCTCTCCCAGATTATTGTTTTAACATTTTCTCTGTGCATGATCTTCCATGGCACCAGGAAGCGCAAACCGATGCAGACGACAAGGGGGACTCTGTGTTTTTGGGGGCTGCCGTTTCCCCTATAAATTTGTGGGAGTTTGTTCGACATTCAGGCACTGCTGCAAAAAGTAAGTTCTGGAAATTATTTGCTCCTGTTGATATAGTTATTATTGTCTTTCAAGCCAGCTCCTGGTTCACAGCTTCTTGCATTCATGCTCAGAGGCAAAAGCCAGAGAAAGAAGGGAAAAGTCCTTGTGGATTTGGACCTGCCTGCTCTGGGGCTGAAGGAGCCCAAGGTCAGCCATCAACTCCCTGCTCTCCTTCAGCCCCATGAGGCTTACCCACTGACAATACAAAAAGCTCAGCCTGGTTGTCCAAACGAGAAGGCTGTCCCTTGGGTAGTGTAAGGAACAGGATCCTCCTTCTGATGTCTCTAAAGAGCCTTGGAGCCAAGGCTTCCAACACTAAGGAAAACACAGGTCCAAGCCAACTGGAATGACTGGAGTTTACCTCTGTGAGGTTGACTCTTATCTCCCTGCACTCGCTTGTCATAGAAGAGGAGATGGGAGAGAGCAGGAGGAGGGAAAAGAAAGTCACAACAGGTGATGTGCTCATCTGCTTTCTTCTTACAGTGTCTGGGGCTGAGACCCTGAGCTCTGCAAGCAGGCCGTCCCCCTCGCTTCTGCCTCCTGGAACCATCTCTTGATGTCCTCTCCCTTCCCTGCCTCAGCCGTCCCCAGGCGGTGTGACAGCAGGAGTGGAAGCGCTGCTCCTGATGGGTGCCCAGGCACTCGTGGGCTGGAGACATCCCATCACGTACCTGCTGTTGTTGGGGCAGAGGCTGCTTTTCCCGGCTTGAATAAAGACGAGCAGTTTGTCATTGCAGCGGGTGGGACGTGTGTCCATTTTCTTGTGACAGAGGGTGTGCCATGCCTGCTCGCTCTGGGGGTGGCATTGGTTTGGTGTCAGGAGAAGCGCTTGGGAATGGTGGGGTCACCACCAAGGCTGTCCCTGTGGATGTTCTTGCCTGGAAGTGGTGTGGGGACACCGATCCAGGCAGTCCCTACTGGGCCTGGATGTTTGCTATGGGTATGATGGAGCTGCTCTCCTCTCTCCTGGGGAGCGGGAGCCTTGTCCTGGTTTTCATAGGCCCCGACTTCTTTCTTTTCCCAGGACACTCCTTCCATGTCAGTCTCTTTTTGTGGTGGGTAACGGTCCTTTCTTGTGATGAATACTCAATCCTAGTGATGATGAGTTCAAGGGAAGCACCGTCCTGCTGCTTGGTGGGAAAAGAGTGTCCTTGGATGCTATGCAGGGGATGTCTGTACACAAATGGACCAGGACATTGCTCTGACTGGAAAGGTCAGAATGCACATTTGTGTTTGTCTATTTGTCCGTACACACACTGGGAATTCACTGTCAATCACATTATTCCCTGGGCAAATATGGGACTAGCTGAAGCCCAGGAAGGGCACCTGGACTCTCTGCAGATGGTGGCTGGGCTTCCAGCAGTGTTGGTGGGAAGTCCTGGAGAATGCTGGGTGGCTACAGCCCCAGCAGCAGCTCCCAGGCTGGTCAGTGCAGTCATGTCAACCCAAGGATGTCCCCATGTCCCAGGGCTGCATATTCTCCCCTTTCTCCAACAGCCAAGGGAGATTTTGCAGTGGAAAGCAGGGCGATGTTTATGGCACTTGGATGGGAGACATGCACTACTGTCCTGCAGCAGTATCCAGGAGAGGCTCACCAACATGTCTGCTGGCTCCCTCCTGGCACAAGGGAGGACTCCGAGGGTGGAGTCTTTTCTTCCTCCTCCTCCTCCTCTCCAGCAGAGTTGCTGTGCCCAGTGCTGCTAACTCACAAAGACATGGGCCAGGTGGTATGGAGATGGTGGCAAAACCTCATGCCTGAAGCGCCAGAGCTTTGTCTCAAGGTCTCAGCTCCGGTCCCAGCTGCAGCACCTGCAGCAGGGGACTTTCCTGAAAAAAAGTGGGATGTGAGAGACCTCGGGGGGATGGTACAACAACCAGGAGAAGACATACGTCACTCGTGATCTCAGTGGAGGAAAAATAAATATCTATACCAAAAGGTCTGGCTTCTGTCTTCTTTTATCTGCATTATGTCTATAGGGAAACCTCATTATCTGCTGGGCAGCTTCACTGTAGTATCAGACAAATCCTTCATTTCTCCATACATTTAATTTCTTACCTGCTGCTCCCTGGAACATCAGGAGGAGGAGAGCACACAGGACAGGCTAGAGTCCCTGGTACCTTAAAACATCCAGCCCAAAAGCTCTTTTTCGTGCTTCTCCCCCTGCCAGAGAAAAAGAAGCATCACTTTCTCTTCCGACACCTCTGAGAAGGATTCCCAGGCCTCCAGCCCAGGGTCTTGTGTCATCCCACCATAAGGGCTGTTTGGCACTGTGGTTTGCTGGACACCTCTTGGGACACACACACACACACGCACCGCATCCCTGCTCATCAGAAACCAGCACCAAGCTGCTGCCGTGCCACAAAATGGAACTTTTTCTGCTTCTCTTCAAGAAGCTCTCCCAGTAAAAGCCAAGATCAGCCTTCTGGGCAGGTAGGCCCTCTGGGCAGGTGGTCCTCTGCTTCTGCTAAGCATGCAGAAGCCATCTTCCATCTTTTTTGTGACTGTTATTTTGCCACCGTGACTTGAAAGCCCCATGGTATGAAAGGAGAAAAGGCCGAGAGGCCAGGCTCCACTACCAAAATCCCCAGCAGGTAACCCCTTGGAGCTGGGGGGACCAGATTGCTCTTCCAAACACCTTGAGGGGCAGTTGCCAAGTCGGGCATGCAGCACAGCCCCCTGCTGCCCTAAAAGGACTGCCACTTCTCCCGATGGCTTGAATGGCATCAAACGCATTGCCTTCGCAAGCGATGGCTACACCCGTCTTCTATTTCTTCACCTTGGATGGCTTTAAGAGGAGATGTAGATTGTTGGATCACCTGGTTAACAGACCATAACATGCATCCTGGTGTTACTCTCACTTTATCTGAATAGTAACTAAAGACGCAGTGTCATGCTTATCAACTTTGACGTGTCAGGTGCACAGACATCTTTTACCAGAAGAAGGTGTTCTTGCAGTGTCTAGAGGTGGGAGGGTTTTCAATATTCTGCATGTCCTTGCAAAATAGATGCTAGCTGATTCTTCAGTCGGATGAGAAGAGACAAAGAAGGACTTCCTTCTACTGGGACTGTGCTTGTGCTGATGTCTGCACCAACCAGTTACTTTGTCCATCCCAAAGATTTTTCAGCAAGTCACCGCAGCCCGTGTGCCCACTGTGCCATGGGGTGTCACAAGAGGTGTTGCATGAGGGTAACGTTGAAGATTGCAACAGCCCCCAGGAGGCACCTCAGCCTCTCCCACCGCAGCAGGGGGGGATGAGGTGCAAGCCCACCATACCCACGCAGATGGGTCACTTTCTGATTGGCCAAGGGGAGATGTGGCTTGTGGGAAAAAGTGTATGTTCCCACCCTCTGGCAATGGTGTAAAACCAGGGTGTCTGGGGCAAAGGGATACTCCCTGATCCTAACACTTCTGGATGCAAGTGATCCCTGGTTGGATTGCTACAGCCCATTGCTGCCTTAGTGCACTCTGAACCGACACCTTCATCAGGTAGGTCACTGTGGGGCCTCTTCCAGGCTGGCCACCCATTCAGCCTCTCTGTACAAATCCATCTTCCTGGAACCGTATAAATGACGAAACGTTGGAAGTGTCTCTGAATGTAACCAAGCATCAGAGCTGCCTGGGAAAGAGAATAAAAACCTTCGTATGAGTCTTAAGATCTCAGAACATGTGGAAGATGGAAACAGATTTTCTTAAGTATGGGAGAGACTGGAAAGGTGCCCTGATGCTGGAGGAGGGACCCTGAGATCTTCTGTTCTGGGAGAGTGGGGACTCTCCTCAGCAAAGTAAGGAGACACTTTTCCCACAGCAGTATGGAGATTTTCCATACTTTCAGGCTTTCAGTTAACTCAAAAGGTGGATTTGTCTTTCCATCACTTCCCTGCCCTCTTGCTCCTCCCTGGATCAGTTCTGCATGGGGCAGGGACAGCAAATGTGGGACCGGAGAGTGTCTTTGCTGCAAAGCCTGGGAATAATCTTGAGTTGAGGATGGGCACTCCCAAGCTGATCTGGGAGGACTTTCCTGAGCTCAGGGAAGCAGAGGTGATTGGGCAGGGTGTTTTGGGCAGCCAGCTTTGGACTGGCTGAGGTGATGAAGAGCACTCGCTGACCCTTCATCTAGCATGGCATCTCCAGGCACATGCATTTCTCAAAGTTCTTGACCCTGGTTTGGTTGTTGGCATGGCACTGAGTGTTGGCAGAAGCATCTCCAGATGCCAGAATCTTCTCTGTTCTGGCATTTGAGTAAGACGAGGCAGAAGGGAGAGAACATGTGCCTTAGTGGTAAACCTGGTCTGCTCAGTGTTGCCAGGAAGTGTATCTTGTGTCATCCTTTGATCCTGTCTCTCCGGAAAATTCTGCTCAGGGGACACACACGCTCTGCAACAGTTCTGAGGGACTGTAACTTGTAAAAGTAATTTTTCTTTCCTTATAATCCCAGTTTCAGTGCATGTTGCTTTGAGTAAACAACTAGGCATGAATCCTGCAGTCCACGTTTAGAGGAATACCTCAGGAATACCTGTGAAGAAGACAATGAAATAAACTCCAGATTGTCCAACAGGCTGGTGCTTCCTGAAATGCTCTCAGGATACCAGCGAAATTGCAACGCTAAGAATCATTATTATCTCTTCATGTTGGAGATTGAGCTTCTGCTTTTTGGCTCACCATGTGTGCCCAGCCTTGTCCATGTCCTTTCTTTGTTGTCTTGATGTGATCTCTCTGCAGCCCCGTGAATACCTGGGGTAGGCATCAGCTATGCGGATCCTGTACCTGCTCTTCCCCTTCTTCCTCCTGTTGGTCCAGGGCGCTGCAGGTGAGAGGGGAAGAGGGAAGATGGGGTGAAGTGTGAGCCCCCATCAGTGGGATCCTCCATGGGCTGGGAAGTGACCAGATTTGTCAGGTATATATAACGTTTGGGAGGGATTGGCTCTGATGAATGACTGGGCAGCTGAGGAACCAGCATGGCACTTCCTGGACCTCACACTGGTCTTTCCCCATGACTTTCCTTACATGCACATACACACAGTGCTGCAGAAAAGAAAACTTATAGTGGAGAGGTAGAGATGTTGGGTTTGGTGCTCGGTGCCCGTGGGAGCCTGAGATCCAGGGGCAGCATCAGCCCCTATGGCACCATGGTAATTTCTACCAGTTATCCTGAACTCACTTTCTTTGACCTCTTTCACCATGCAGGGTCCTCCCTGGCTCCAGGAAATAAGGAAGAATGTGAACGAGAAAATGGCTACTGTGGATTTCTGAAGTGCTCTTTCCCCTTTGTCATCAGTGGAAAATGTTCAAGGTTTTTCTTTTGCTGCAAAAAGTAAGTTTTGGAAATAGAGATGGTACTGTGGTGGCAGCAAGACTTGCTGTTGTGTTTAAGCGCCCATGACTGTCTAATGGCTCAGTGCTACACACGCTGTGAGGCAGAGGCCAGGGGAGGAAAGGAAAGGTGCTTGGAGCTGCTCTGAGTGGGGCTGAAGGAGCCCAAGGTCAGCCAGCACCTCCCCACTCTTCCTCCCTCCCATGAGACTCATGCTGGCTTTGCAGAGGGCTCTCCCAAGCTCACCAAGAGCAAAGCATTCATTGTCCTTGGACAGCATCAAGGATATGATCCTGGTTTTGCTGCATTTACATAGACTTGGAGTCAGTGCTGCCAACACTAAAATAACGTGTCCAAACTGCCTGCAATAAGGGCAGAACCTCAGCTCCTTTGAGACTGACTCTCTTGTACCACAGACTTGCTTGTCATTGCAGGGGAGGTGGGAGAGAGTGGGAGGAAGGGAAAAGTAAGTTACAACAGGTGACGTGCTCATCTGCTTTCTTCTTACAGTGTCTGGGGTTGAGACCCTGAGCTCTGCAAGCAGGCCGTCCCCCTCGCTTCTGCCTCTTGGAACCATCTCCTGATGTCCTCTCCCCTCCCTGCCTCAGCCGTCCCCAGGCGGTGTGACAGCAGGAGTGGAAGCGCTGCTCCTGACGGGTGCCCGGGCACTCATGGGCTGGAGACATCCCATCACGTACTTGCTGTTGTTGGGGCAGAGGCTGCTTTTCCCGGCTTGAATAAAGATGAGCAGTTTGGCATTGCAGCGGGTGGGACGTGTGTCTGTTTTCTTGTGACGGAGGGTGTGCTGTGCCTGCTCGCTCTGGGGGTGGCATTGGTTTGGTGTCAGGAGAAGCGCTTGGGAATGGTGGGGTCACCACCAAGGCTGTCCCTGTGGATGTTCTTGCCTGGAAGTGGTGTGGGGACACTAATCCAGGCAGTCCCTGCTGGTCCAGGGTTTTTGAGGTGGGTGTGATGGAGCTGCTCTGTGCACGTTCCATCCTGGGGAGCAGGAGCCCTTTCCTGGTCCTGCCGGTCATGGGCATTCTTTGTTTCTGACAGTCAAGTGCAGGGCTGTTTGGGGTGGTGTGTCCCTTGGGTGGACATGGCCAGTGCTGCCCACCTGACCTGTCCTAGAGGCCTCAGAGGTCCCACTTCATCTCCATCTCCCTCATCTGCTGTGGGGCTGAGTGTTGGAGAGCAGTCCCCCCCTCAGCTCCCTCCCTGCTGCCAGGTCCACAGCACAAACCCCTATACCAGCGCCACAGACTCTGTCCCTGCCACATCCCTCCTGGAGGGGCCTGATCCCTCAGACAGCCCCCAACAAGACCTTTACAGGCCTTGGAGAAATGTAGGTCTCCCAGACTGGCAGCTCAGCTCCTCTTAGAGGTGACTTCTCTGATGGCTTTCATGGAAAACAACCTGGAAATGTGCGGAAGTGTAGTCCAGCACGGAGGAAGCAGGATGTCTTCTGCTCTCTCCCTGCCTTAGACAAACTGGGATTGCAGTCCTGTTCTGCATCAACAGCCAGTGACCTCAACCTTTCTGCAAGTGCAGACCTCTACCCTATATAGTTAATTATACATCTGTGTCCATGCACACGTGTATCTCAGCAACCAGTGACCCTGGCTGTTTTACCCAATACTTTCTATTCCAAGGAGGCAGATCACCCTCAGCACTCCATCCCTGAATTCTCTACCTTCTGCTTCCCTGCTGGGTGTGCAGCCTTTCCGGGAGCCACAGGGCTGAAGCCTGCGTTTGCTCCCAGGGCATCTCTGCCCTGGTCCTGAAGCCGAATGTCCCTGCTGTATTCAGAGCAGCCCAGACTTCTAGGACATAAATTCTTGTGGGAGGGTTGTAGGAGTGAGTGGGGATCTGTAGAACCCCAAGAGCTGGGTCCACATCAGTTTTTCCTCACACCCACCATAAGCTCCCACCCTTCTGCCCAGGTCGTGTACCCAGCACAGCAGGTTCCCACTGACTTTCCGGCATTGTTCCCTTCATGTTCCTTCCTGTATCATTTAACTTAACATTTAGCAGTCATTATGAACATCCTTTATTTCAGCAGCATGAAACTGTGCCATGTGTCCCTTTGCCCAGAACATTTTGAACAAGACTGATGGTGTTGTGGAAAGCCACCCCATGAGTTTAATATAACAGAGACAGAAGAGAAACAGCAAGAAAAGGAGAAAGGTCGATGGAGAAATGATATTTTCTGTTACCTGTCATATGATATAACTTACATGGAAGCAGTGAACTGGAGATGTTGATATGTGTGTGCATTGAAACATCAGCTGATAAACACATGCAGTGTTCAATATGTTGTTTCCAAAACATCTGATGAAACTTCAAATAAAAGTGGAGATAAAGCCCTTCTTATAATTTTGAAATGTAAGAAGGTTTACAGTACCCCTCGTGTTCTTGCACATCCCATGCTAGCTGATTATTTTGTCAGATTGAAGGACACAAGGAGGGAAACATCTGTTTTTTTGAGACTGGTTGCTGCTGTCTATACCGGGCAAAGTCCAGGCAGTTCCCACGAAGCCACTGCAGCTCATGTGCCGTGGAGTGTCACAAGACATGTTGCATGAGGATAACGGTGAAGATTGCAACGGCCCCTTAGAGGCACCTCAGCTTCTCCCATTGCCACAGGGAGGGATGAGGTGCAACCTCACCATCCCCATGCAGATGGGTCACTTTCTGATTGGCCAAGGGTAGATGTCGCCATAGGAATAAGCATGTCTCACCCACCAGCAGTGGTATAAAACCAGAGTGTTTTCAACAAAGTGGTATTCCCTGACCCCAAAGGCATCCGGAAGCAAGTGATTCCTGGTGCGTTTGTTGCTGCCTGAAGACAAAGACCTTCCCTCATCAGGCAAGTAACTACGGGGTCTCTTTCAGGTTGACCACCCACTGAGTCCCTCTGTTCAAATTCCATCATAGTGGAACCATCTAAAGGACAAACTGTTGCATATATCTGTTCATATAATGATGTCACCTGAGCTTTCTAGGGAAAAAAAGTAAATTGAAAATCCTTCCCATTAGAGCTTGGAATCTGCTGAAACTGGATCCTGGGTTTCCCCAGTGCAGGAGAGGCTGGGAAGTTTCTGTGGTGTTTGAAAGAGGGCCACCAGGATCTTATATTCTGGGGAAATGAGAACTCTATTACTTAAAGGGAGAAGCTACTTTATGTGCAGTAGTACAGAGAACTCCCATTTTTTAGCCTTCAGTTAACTTGAAAGGTTGTGTTTTTTTGATCTCTTTGGCTGCTGAGACACTTCTCCCCTCTTTCTCCTAACTGTGGAGCTGCTGCACAGAATCATTTTGTGACCATAGTTTACTGTTGCTTTTGCATTCAGCATTGGCACAGGCATCACTGAAGCGTTCAAACCTTCTCTACTTTGACCTTTAGTAAGGAGATGCAGAAGCAAGACAGCACAGGCACTAGGCGTAACCTTTACCTGATGACCATACTTGAAAGCATACCTAGTCTATCCCCTTGATTTTGTCTCCCTAGAAACATATTTAGGTCTGTTTAAGAGAAAAGTGTGCCATGGGTAAGGCCCAAGGTACTTCCAAATGTAAGTTTTCTGACTACGTTGTCTAAATAGCACCAGCTGCTTTTTCACTTGAAACAGCGTGAACCACCAGACTTAAGATCTCCAGTCAGTGCTTGGGAGAAAGCATAAGGAAGATAACTGAAAAATATAGAATCATAGAGTGGTTTGGGTTGGAAAGGACCTTGAAGATCACCCAGTTCCAACCCCCTGCCATAGGCAGGGACACCTCCCACCAGACCAGGTTGCTCAAAGCCCTGTCCAACCTGGCCTTGAACACCTCCAGGGATGGGGCAGCCACAGCTTCTCTGAGCAACCTGGGCCAGTGTCTCATCACCCTCACAGTAAAGAATTTCTTCCTAATATCTCATCTAAACCTACCCTCTTCCAGTTTGAAGCCATTCCCCCTCGGTCCTATCTTTACATGTCCTTGTAAAAAGTCCTTCTCCGGCTTTCTTATAGGCCCCCTTTAGGGACTGGAAGGCTGCTCTAAAGTCTCCCTGGAGCCTTCTCTTCTCCTGGCTGAGAAACTCCAGTTTGCTCAGCCTGTCCTCATAGGAGAGGTACTCCAGCACTGTGATCACCTCTGTGTCCCTTGTGTGTTGCATGTTTAGGTACTGCCTTGCCTGAAACTTCCTGAACTGTTTGCTGGCTGTTCATGAAGTTGCATAGGTAGCCACTGGTCTTGTGAATAGGCTACAGACAACGCCATCTTCTTTTGCTCAGGATAACACACCTGCAGTTTGGTACACAGCAGTGCCCAGGCTTCTACACCACCTGGGGTCCCCCATGCCCTTCTTGCCTTGGTGTCTCCCTTCTGCAGCCCCGTGAAGACCTGGGCCAGGCATCAGCCATGAAGATCCTGTACCTGCTCTGCCCCTTCTTCCTCCTATTGGTCCAGGGTGCTGCAGGTGAGAGGGGAAGGGGGGAGATGGGGTGACGTGTGAACCCCCATTGATGGGGTCTTCCACGTCTCAGGAAGTGACTATATTTTTTGAGATATTCAAAGGAGAGCATAATTTTGTGGCTTTGCCCCAGCATGAAAGGTCAAGCAATGGGATATATCAAAGGATGTTCTCACAATGCTCTTTCATCTGAGAGCAGAGAGGCTGGTGTGGAGAGAGCCATCCAGGAACAAGAGCTTGGCTCCTTCTCTGTGCTCCACCCTGCGCATTTAGCTGCTGCTCTGTGGGGTATCTCCAGATGAGCTTCCATTGCAATTGCTGAAGTCTCAGCCTATGCAGCTTACCCTCCTCACCCAAAAATGCGTGGGGAAGTCTGGAGTCTAATCACAGATTTTGAGGACCCCTAGATGTGTGTGATTCTGAGATATCAAAGCCCTCTAGCCCAGGCTGGATCAGCTAGCCAAGACTTTATGGAAGAGCTTTTCCTTCTGCAGGGAAGAGGGATGCTGGAAAATATCCCTTTGTACCACAATCAGCCAAGGACATCTGTGCCTCAGGGCTTTAGGTGATAGTCCTAGGTAGTTAACTTGATATTGAAGGTGCCATTGTGGTCATTTTAACACATGGCCCACAATGTGGGTTGAAATCCTAGTGAAGTGACAGTCCTTCTGGAATTACAGAATATTCTCCCAAATTACCTTTTCCTTTCATTTATTTTTCTGTACAGGTCCATCTCTGGCTCCAGGAAATGAAGCTCAGTGTAAGCAAGAAGGGGGATTCTGCAGTTTTTTGACATGCTATCACCCTCATCACATCTTTGGAAGGTGTTCAACATTTATGTTTTGCTGCAAAAGGTAAGTTATGAAGTCAAACATTCAGGAATTGGCTCTCTGGGTTGTTGGTTTTTTTTTTTGCCAAAATAGATCTGCTGTTCTCTTTACATCCACACCACTGGATAACACCATTCTGCATTCATACTGAAAGGCAGATGCAGGGGAAGGAGGGCTAAAGTCCCTTGGTAAAGGTGCTAGATCCTGTCCTGTGTGGGGCTGAAGAAGCCCAAATTCAGCCAGCATCTTCCCAGTCCCCCTCAGCCCCCCTTGAGACCAGACTGAGGGCTTTCATGAGGTCTTTCCCATGCTGTTGGAAAGTGAAGTTTGATCTTTGTGTAGTGTGGGGCACAGGACCATCTCCTTGAGGTTTCTAAAGAGCCTTGGGTTCAAGGCTGCAACCACTATGGAAAGCACAGGTCCAAGTCATCTGCAATAAGGACTGGAGTTTATCTGAGGAGGCGTTGTCCAGCAATTCTTTATGGGTCCTTAGAATAGGAGAAGTGACAAAGAGACTGGAGGAAGACAAAGATGGAACATAAGAAATAATATTCTTGACCACATATTGTGTTTCGTTTATTCAGGAAATGGTGATGAATCCCTGGACTTTCCAAGCAGGATGTGCCCCTCTCTTCTGGCTCTTGGAACCATCTCCTGAAGTCCTTTCCCCTCCCTGCTTCTGCCATCCCCAAGTGGTGTGACAGCAGGAGTGGAAGTGCTGCTCCTGTTGCGTGCTCATGGGCTGGAGACATCCTGTCATGAGCCTGGTGTTGTTTGGGCAGAGGCTGCTTCTCCTGGCTTCAATAAAGACATGTAGTTTCACAGAATCACAGACTGGGAGGCTGGAGGGCACCTCTAGAGTTCATCTGGTCCTACCCCCCTGCTCAAGGTGGCCACCCAGAGCTAGTTGCTGAGGACTGTGTCCAGATGGCTTTTAAATATCTCCAAGGATGGAGACTTCACAATTTCTCTGGGCAACCTGTGCCACTGCTCGGTCACCCTCACAGTGTTTCCTGACATTCAGAGGGAAGCTCCTGTATTTCAGTGTGTGCCCATGGCCTCTGGTCCTGGCACTGGGCACCACTGAAAAGAGCCTGGCTCTGTCTGTCCTCTGTGCACTCTCCTTTCAGATATTTGTGTACATTGATAATATCCCCCCAGAGCCTTCTCTCTCCAGGATGAACAGTGCCAGCTCTCTCAGCCTTTCCTCACAGGAGAGACGCTCCAGTTCCTTCATCATTCTGGGGGCCCTTCGTTGGACTCTGTCCATTATGTCCATGTCTCTTTTGGAGTGGGGACCCCAGAATTAGACACAGTACTCCAGGTGTGGCCTCAGAAGCGCTGAGTAGAGGGGAAGGATCACCTCCCTCATCCTGCTGGCAATATTCGGTCTAATGCAGTCCAGGATACCTTCAGGATAGCCTTCTTTGCCGCAAGGGCCCATTGCTGTCATACGTTCAGCCTAGGGCCCACCAGGACACCCAGGTCCTTTTCTCCCAAGCTGCTTCTCAGCTGGGTGGGCCCCAGCAGGTGTGTGGGGTTCTTCCTCCCCAGGTGCAGGACATTGCAATTCTCCATGTTGAACTTCATGAGATTCCTGTCAGCCCATTTCCCCAGACTGTTGACATCCCTCTGGGTGGCAACACAACTCCCCTGGTGTATCAGCCAGTCCTCCCAGTTTGATGTCATCTGCAAGCTTGATGAAGGTAACCTATATCTTAAGGTTTCCCAATTTCCAGGGAAGAAACAGGGTGCCTCCTTCTCTTTTCCTATCTGGAGACCATACGAGACCAGCCCTGCTGCTCTCTGATATCAGGCACTAACCTCAGCTCTTCTACAAACCAACATCAAAGCTGTACTGCAGCTGCAGGTAAACACGTATGGTTGTCTGTGCACAGGTCTTGCGTGTGACCAAAATACTTGCCAGGGAGTGGCAAGGCCAGGCTGTTCCACCGGGGAAGTCTGGCTTCACTGCATGAGGCAGCTCCAAGGTTAAACCAGGAAGGCAGGTCAGCAAGGTATACAGCCAGGATCAAAGCTGGCTGATAGCTCAACCACGGGCCAGCGAAAAGAAATGGAGCTTAAAAGCAGCTCTCAAGTGATGTTTGGGGAAGTGCTGCTTGTCACAGCTCTTTCTCATGCAGCACTATTACTCAAGGCCCCGTAGCAGCGCCATGTGTATTCTGGCTTTGAAACAGACAGCTAAACCTCCAAAAGGTGTGAGGTGAGCACAGGACATTCCCTGTATGTCTTCTGAGAGATGACCCCTGCATTCAGGGGTCCCATGGCTTGGGGCTTTCCCTAGGAGGGACGTTCAGCTTTGTCCAGATGGGAAGTAGCTGTATCTCTGTGCTGTACTTCTTGATGACATGTATGAGTCTACTTTTTTAGTAAGACAGAAAATTAAAACCTCTTCTGAGCCTTCTGCTCCATAACTCCCTCAGTGGGTAGAGTTTTGCTTGCCAAGTGATCTCCCTGAAGATAAAATTGCAAGCACTTTTTTTTTAATGTGGTGCATTTTGGAAGAATAATTGCTGTAGAACCATCTTCACAGCAAGTGAGAGTGGGATTAAGTTACCCAGGGAAACATGATAGATGCAAATGCCAACAAACAGAAGATGAGCATCTCTGCCGAGTGCCGCATACCCAGCTGGAAAGTTGGCGATGGCTGAAGGTGGCCTCCTTGGAAAGAGAAGTCTTCACCAGGACAACCAGAGTCACTTTTTATGAACATATGTGTTCACAGATACACACGCATATTTACCCACAGGTGGATCACAATCATGGAGGCATTTTGTAGAAAGGGTGAGGTCAGCCCGTTGGCAGAGGGCGGCCAGTCTAGCCTCAGGTTGTCTCCACATGGGTGCACTGGAGAAGACAGCCTGCTCACTCCCTCCAGCACTACCCATCTGATCCATGGGATTCATTTGAGATGTCACCTTGAGGGGTACCTGGACAGCCAGCCTGGGAGATCTATTTCCCTCTAAGACCTACAAAGGTCTCCTTGCAGGTTGTCCATGGGATCAGCCCAAGTGCTGATGAAGGCAAGGGAGGTCCCCCTCTGCTGCATGGTGGGATGAGGCATGGCACAGCACAGCTCCCAGCAGGGCCTTCAACAAGGAGGGTTACAGTGTGCTGGAGCAAGGTGGGGAGGAGTCCGGGGCCTCCAGGATGGGTAGTGCCCACCTGAGGGACACACTGCCCAGCACAGACTCCATAAGCATCTGCTGCTGCTGGTGCCTGTGGCTGACAGGGACAAGGACCAGGACAGGTGTGACTTTTGGCCATTCATAGCAAGCAATATCATAGAATGATATAATGATATAAAGATTGTTAAACCGTAGAATGGTTAGAGTTGGAAGTGACCTTGAAGATCATCTCGCTCCAACCCCCCTGCCCTGGGCAGGGACACCTCCCCCCAGCCCAGGTTGCTCCAAGCTCCGTCCAACCTGGCCTTGAACACCTCCAGGGATGGGGCAGCCACAGCTTCTCTGGGCAACCTGTTCCATTGTCTCACCACCCTCCCAGTGAAAAATTTCTTCCTAATATCTAATCTAAATCTCCCCTCTTCCAGTTTAAAACTATTACACTTCATCTTATTGCTCCCCTCCCTGATCAAGAGTCCCTCCCCACCTTTCCTTTAGCTCCTTTAGGGACTGGAAGGGGCTCTGAGGTCTCCCCGGAGCCTCCTCTTCTCCAGGCTGAACACCCCCAACTCTCTCAGCCTGTCCTCCCAGCAGAGGAGCTCCAGCCCTCGCAGCATCTCTGTGGCCTCCTCTGGACCTGCTCCAACAGGTCCATGTCCTTATGCTGGGGCCCCCAGAGCTGGATGCAGCACTGCAGGGGGGTCTCCCCAGAGCAGAGTAGAGGTGGTGATATATTATACATGAATAAATACAATTTCACTGTTGCACATGTAATATTAATCAGAATATAAATAGGAGTTAAAAGCAGAGACAGAGATGCAGCGTGTGGCAAGTCAAGAGTTTATTAATTTAGCACTGGGAAATGGTGCATTCACCCCTTTTCTCTTCCCACCACCTCCGATGACTGAAGACTGCAGCACGCGCTGTTATCACACTGTTTCTCGGTCCGTCTACACATGGAATTTGGGATGCCCTCAGTGTATTCTGACCAACAACTCCTCCATTTCCCTCGATTTCCAGGCTGTTCCATGTTTCTCTCATCCTAGCTTGGCTGTGAACCTCCTCTACTACACACCTGCCTTGCTCGCCGCGTGTGGGAGTAAAGACCCGGAGGCACATCGCTCTGCCTTTGCATGCACATCAGCGACCGCTCCACAGCACAAGTACCAGTCCTGCAGCAGACTGGTTTCCAGTGCCCTGTTGGCACTGTGTCCTGTATACTGAGGCCAGAACTTTTGTCAAGGTAAAGGTCAAGGCCTGAGAAACACCAACAAGAAATTTCAGCTTTTTGAATTGTAGAGAAACCTCAACAGTTGGTGGCCAGCTACCCACTAACTCCTGCTGTGTTGAGAAATAACGGTGTTTCCTCTTCACCTCACGGTGTGCACTTCATTCCCTGACATAACCGTAAAATGTTACATTGCCAAGAGGTGCTACTCGAGGGCATATTACACGTTTGGACAAGTTCAGGCAGAAATACAGGAGGGAAGAGAGGGGCTGAGACAAGAAGAAATATTTCAGTACCAAATATTATGTGACCTGTAAAGTATATACACCATATCTTCCACAATATATACTGCCTGCAATGCTTTTGGGGGGGATTCAGTTCCTCTGATTTAATTTGTGTGACTACAGACACAGTGGTGGCTAGACTGCCATCACAGTCAATAGAGTAAGGAGAACCAATGGACCGGTGAGGATGCCTTCAGTGGCTTGAACACTGGCAGTAGTGCTATTTCTGGCGCTGTGTGGTATTCTGCCTGGTCTCCACGTGCTCTTGTGGAAGAGTCAGGACCTCTTGCAAGTCCTGTCTATTACAGGACTGTAAAAATTAATATCTGTGATTTTAAATGTCATATATCAGCTCTCCTAAGGACCTTCTCTGTATAGTTCATTAACACCATTGAACACTGTTTAGTGTAGGAAATTCTACAAGGAACAGCAGGCTGGATGTTACATTTTGATAATGTATTTGGGCTAAAAGTGAATATGGTATAATATAACATAACATAACATAACATAACATAACATAACATAACATAACATAACATAACATAACATAATTACCCTGCTTATCTGCTGGTTAAGGAATAGTCAACAACTGTGTTCTTTGTAAGCTAATTCCTTTGTACACTTGCATTTCTCAGCAAAGCTTACGACTTTTGTCATCATGACAACTAAAAACAACCTCATGTTTTCTGAGCACAGATTTTCACTGCCTTGTCTCTGTTCTGGTATCTTGTTTCCCCTCTTAATACAGAGTGCTGGACTTGCTTTCAACTGTAAGACTACTATGCATTCTCTTTGCTTTTCTCTTAGCAGCATCAGATAGAAAGCAAGTCTGCAGCCTACACCAAAGAGAAAAAAAGTAATGAAATAAACACTCAGAGGCATTTTTCTAAAATCTTCCCAATCAGTTTTGAACTGCTTTTTGAGCATGGACATAAACTGGCTGCTGTACATGCACTGGGAACAGGTCTGAAGCATGAGATTTTGCCTTACCGCATGGCCATGCTGCATGTTGGGTGCCTCCTCGAGGTATGTTCCCTCTGGGGGACAACAGTACCCTCTCAGCCCCCTTTGACGGTTGAGCAAGCCCTGCTAACTGTCCCACTGCACGACAGGGCTAGACTGTCAGCTAACACCAGACAGAGAGTCTACAACTTGTCCAGGCATGCATTCCTCCAAATGTCCGTTTTCTGAAGACTTGAGGTAACTACCGCCACAGAGGATTAGAAGTTGGATGGGACACCTGAGGGTAAGCTTGTTCCCTGCTAAGAAGTGCAAGGAAATAGTCACAGGACATATAAATGCTGCAATTTTGGCAGGCAAACCAACCCCCCTCCTGAACATTTCAGAAGCATGGGTATCCCAAGGGAGACCTAAAGGAAGTGTGCCATCTGGTGGAAGGAGTGGGAGAGGAGCTAATGAAGGGAGACCAGTACAAGCTATTCTCCATGTGTTATCTTTTATGCACCCTCTCAGGGGGACAGGTGAAAAAAACAAAAGCAAAACTTACATCTATTGCTGTGAAATTACAGGACAAACAACTTCTGGGGAGAAATAGGACAAGAGATAGTGGGCACAAACTTGAACATAGGAAGTTCCATCTAAACACGAGGAGGAACTTCTTTGCTGTGAGGGTGGCAGAGCAGTGGCACAGGCTGCCCAGAGAGGTGGGGGAGTATCCCACTCTGGAGACATTCCAAACCCGCCTGGACATCATCCCGTGCAACTGCTGT
Source organism: Ibidorhyncha struthersii (assembly GCA_013398815.1). NCBI lineage: Eukaryota > Metazoa > Chordata > Aves > Charadriiformes > Charadriidae > Ibidorhyncha > Ibidorhyncha struthersii. The sequence goes on along the minus strand of VZSZ01005871.1, from coordinate 58,116 downwards.
GGGTGACCCTGCTCTGGCAGGGGGGTTGGACTGGGTGATCTCCAGAGGTCCCTTCCAACCCTGAGCATTCTGTGTGATTCTGTGAAAAGAACTGGCATAAACTGATGCACTATTTAATAAAAAGGAAATAGGCCTACGTCTTTCCTGAGATGTTGATGGGCATCTTCCAGAAGCCAGGACACTGAGTCACGCATGCTGACATTATAATGGATGGTGGGTGTCTGGGTTTTTAGCTATTTCTATTTCTCTTTCCCCAAGAAAAGGTTTCTGCATAGTAAGAGAAAAAAGGGATTTTGGCATCTGAACACATTCCTGCAACAGAATGTTCTTCCAGCAAAATGTTCTTCCAGCCAGCCTATCTCTTGCTACTGGAGGGTAAGGTCTTCAGTCCATGTCTGTCCAGCCCTGGACAGCTGCATGTCTCAGAAAAGCTCAAATTAAGGAGCAATTGGCCCTGTAAATTATTGCCCTCTGGGGCTTGTGTGTCAAAACCCAGGTAGGATCATCACCCTCAGCCCGTGCAACAGACACCCATGTTTCAGAGATGTGAATGCTAAGCAACACAAATTTATTCAAAAGGAGGGAAAGCAATACAGAATTGGGTTTACTTTACATCGTAAAGCTTTTAGCATTAAAAATGAAAGGTATATGAAGCTTTGTAGCAGGATCTGGTGGTTTTAGCAGTAAGAGGATTCAAAGCAAATTCCTAGGTTTAGAAGAAGTTTTCATCGCTCTTGAATGGACGGTCCATGAAGTTTTCATAGATTCCATGGCCTGCACAAAGGGGAAAAAAAAAAGATTCAGATTTTCTTTCTGCTTACTCTCAGTCCATGCTTATTTTCCTCTTAGGTATAAGTACTTTCCAAAAGACCTAATGTCACGTGTAGTCATGCTGGGACAGCCCTGTGCCCTCATACCTGTGAGTAAGAAGAGTGTTTCCCTGTTGCTGCAGGAAACGCAGGGAATTAAATTGATATCCCTTGATATTGAGGTGAATGCATTAATTCCTGAGTGAAATCAGCAGGTTACCTTTCATACAATTTCTTTTTACAGCACTGTGGTACTTTTTGCACACATTTAATGGCACTCAGAGATCTGTGTTCGCCCTCAGCATAACCGAATTCCCCTCTGTTCCCCACACAGCACAGCAGCCCAGTTCTGCAACTACCAAATCCTGATATTTTGCTCTGGCGTAGGAGCTGTAAAGGGGTCAAGCAGAGCTGGGACAGAATAAGGTTGACATCTCCAACTGTACTTTATCCTTCTTGCTGGGGGACATCATGGTGCACATCTCAGGAGAAAGAGCACCATGGAGCTCAACCTACTTCAACGCTTGACTGTCTTCATGATGTAATAGTTTGTTTTTCCTTACATCTGATCTGAACGTTCAATAGCACCTTGGGGTTAAGGACACAGGAAAAATACATTTGTCTGCTCATACAGCTAAGCCTTAGTGAATGTCAAACTTACGCTTTGCAGCAGGAGCGAAACCCAAAGCACGTTCCAACTTTAACCAGATGAATGGGACATCTTCCATAGTGACAGGACCCTTTTCTACAGAAAAACATGTCCCGCTGGGGTGAAGACAAACCTGCAACAATAACAAAAAAAATTCCTTCCTTCTCATTCCGCAGGGCAGGGTGGTGCACTAGTAATGCCAGCAGGGTTTCCCATTCATTGACCTGCCATCACGGCCTCAAGAATGGTTGCCCAGATTTGGCCATGTTGAAAGGCCATGTAAGAGGGGAGATGGCAAACCAGGTCTACACTTGCCTTAGCTCACAGTGCATCTAAATGACTGGCCTTAAAGTGCAGATGGTGAATGATATAGACCTCCTGACTCATTGTGCTTTACCTTACGGAAAAGGGTCATGGGTCCAGAGGCTTTAATATTGGTTCCTAACTGAAAATAGTTGGCCAGGCTTCATTCTCATCTGCATATGCATCACTGAATGTGCTGTTACCCAAAGATCATGGCCACCACAGACACTATCTCAAGCATCTAACACCAGAGCATTTAGCACCATCTTTTTTGGGAAGACACCAGAAGTGAAAAATCACTTTTCTTCAGAAGTCATAATTTCTCCACCTTTGAATGAATATTTATAGGGGACCACGGGCAGTGAGCTATGTGACTAAATTCTGCTCAGCTTCTAACAATTTTAACCAGTAGTGGTTAAAATGTGCTGGGAAGTTTATTTCAGGTGCACAAAAATTCCCTTCTAGCATCTCTTTCCCATCTTACCTGGAGAAACCTGGAGTGCCAAGAAGAGGAGAGAAAAAAGCAGGTAAAGCATCTTCATGGCTGCGGATTTGCTGTGTCACTGTGGGGAAAAGGACCAAGAAAGATGTGTGACAGACAGTCCCTGGGATCTACAGCCTTCTGAACTGTACAAATACTGTTTTAGTCAGAATGACATTTATGTTGCCTTTTCCTTCAAACTTTCAAAAGTAACCAGAAAGATCCATATGACATCATGACTGCTGGGTGAGCATTTCTGGGAAAAGGAAATTTATATGGGGAAAAACGCTTTCAGGTTACATGATCATTAAGTTATTTTAATAGTTTGATCACTCAAATTTCTTTCACATTTTGCAAATATTTCTTAGCCAAAATGCAATCATGACTGTATTTTTAGTTAAATGTTTTATTTAATATATAAACAACACTAAGCAAAATAAGGTAATTATACAGTCAAACTTACAAACTTCAGAAAAAAACCTTTTCGTTTTGCAAGGTTAAAATTTATCAAGAAATAAGAGCTAAAATCAACTTGCTCAGAATCTTCAGTCTTAGTCTACAGGCAGCAGTTCTAGAATGGAAACGTACAACCAAAATTGAAATTTGACAAGCGAAATTTGAAAAGCAAACGTGAAATGCCTTCATTGAAAGAGCTAATATTTGAACTAATATCATCAAATTGGGATAAAATAGCATAGAAGGGGCCTTATGGATAAAGAAGAGGTAGTTAATGTCATATCTTGGCATTAGAAAATCTTCTGATCTGTCACAAATTATGTTCTTTTAAGCAAGGAAGAGACATTAGGTAGTGCTGAAATATCATATTTCTGCAGTCAGAATGGTAGAGGGTGGCCCAGAAGAGCTTTGAAGTTAGTATTAGAGGTTTACATGGATTTCTACATATTTGAAAATATCAGAAGAAACAAGGAGGCAAAGTTAACAATCCTGAAGATGAAATAAAGTTCTTAACATAGAAACATAGATAAAAAATATATACTTCTTTCTGTTGAAGAGACCATCAATTTCTCTGGACTACAGACCTCTCTAAAGTAACCTGACCCAGTCACTTAGCAGGCAGAGTATTTTTATCAGAAGTCTAAGTATTAGCACATATTTGAACTACTTATTCAACCTGTGCAATTTCTGGAAAAGTTAGATTAACTTTTTTCAGTAACCTACAAGTTTAGGTTAATAATGCAGAGGNTTAGGAAAAGACAAGAGCAGACAATGAAAGACTGAAAGAGTTACCAGGTATCAGGTGAGCCCAGACGCCAGACAAGACCTGCTCTTGGTCCTTTCCCTCCACAGGGCTCTGGCTGTGAGGCTGAGAGCCTCTTTTATAAGGTGGTCCCTAAGGGGAGCAATAACTGCTTTCTCTTCTCAGCAAGTACACCATCAGCCTATCAAAAATTTACCTTTTTTTTTTGTGTGTGACTTCTAATCCAACCAGAATCAAGTTGCTTTTCATTTCTCAGTGAAAAAGCAGAGTTTCCCTCTGAACACATTGAAGCTTTTCTTGTGGAAAATCCCAAGTTATTCATGCAACACCTCTTGTGACACTCCAGTTGGTGTAAGATACGTTAAGCCACCATAGTATGTGTCAAACATCTTGGGACATACGTTGAACTGCTCCTGCTCAGGAGCAACATAATTCATTATAATATAAAACATCTGCATGCTTCTCTGCGCTCCCAATTAGTTTATTTTCTGTTCCATAAATACAGAATATACAAACACCGAACGGACATATGAAACTAAACCAAATGTCTATTGACTTAGTGGCCAGTGGCCACTAAGGATGCCTAAGTAAAGAGCATAAAATGTACAGAAATAGGGTGAGTGTGTCGTGGTTATGCTTCTGTACACTCTTCCAGCTGAAGGAAAATATATCAGTTTAGGGAAATCCAGTGCCAGACGCTCTCTCTGGATCCTCAGGCTGCAGAGCTCCCGATTGAGCATATTTCCATGGTTCTGGCTGATCTTGTTGTACTTCTGGCCTCCACAGAATCTTCAGCTGATAATTCCACAAATGTATTTATTATGCTTTAGATAAGCATTCATTTTTTTGCTTATCTGCTCTCAGTCTGCCGGCAGATCATCTCTGCTTCTTCTGTCATGGGAAAGAGTGAATAAATATTCCATTTTCACCTCTTCACATCACTACCGATGTGGTCCTTTCTTATGCTCCCCCTTGCCTGCCTATTTTCCCACAATGAAAAGGGGTTTCTGTCAACCACATCTGTCACATAAATCTTCAAATGGATCCAGCTATTTTGGTGGATCATTCCTGTGTACATTTATCTTATTTTTTCAGTTCTACGACACCCTTTTGGGAAGGGGTTGGCTAGAATTGCATACAATGTCTAAAATTCATCTTGGATTTGTATAGTGCCTAATCATATTTACTCTTTTGTTTTCAGCTCCCTTTTTCCCCCTCAATTCCTAACATTTGCTTTGCCTTTTTGTCCACAGGTGACCACTGACATTTCTAGAGTGGTGTCTGCAGTGAAGTCTACAATTGCATTAATGCAGGTTTGAAGTAACCCCCTGATGGTCCCCTGTGACTTCATGCTTCGGTTTGCAGAGGGGTTTCCACATGTGCAAACTGTATTCCTTAGGAGGAAAGCTAATTAGCAGTTTTGCTTTGAAGGTACTCCAGATGGACTCCGAAGGTACTCCAGTGCCTAGTGGGGCATGAACCAATGTGTGGGCTACACCACCTCAAGGTCCTGTAGAGTGTACATAACATTTCTCTCTTTTGGAAACCTGGAGAGTGTGGACTGGGGGTCAGCCATTTGAGGGGAGGCTGAAGGACCCATCTTTGTTCGGCTTGGAGAAGACATGGGTAAGGGTTATCTAATTGCTGTTCAAAACTACCTAATGGTAGCTGTAGAGAAGATGGAGCCACACTTTTCTCAGAGGTGCACGATGGAAGGATGAGAGGTAACAGGCACAAATTACAATGAGAGAAATTCCAATTAGACATAAGGAAAAAACCTCTCTCAGAATGAGGGTTGTCAAACACTGGGATGAGTGCCCAGAGAATTTATAGGATCTCCATCCCCATAGAGATATTCAAACTCAGCTGGTAAAAGCTCTAAGCAACCTGGTCTGCCTTTAAAACTGGTTCTGTCTGGAGGGAACAGTGATGGTCTCCAAACACCCATTCCAACTTACATTGCTTTGTGGTTTATTCAGTAGGAAAATATCCAAGTCAAACTGAATTCATATAATGAAGAACTGAGGAACCTCAGCACAATCTCTAAGGTCTAGTGATCCTTTCCTATCTACTGATCTTCCATTGCACAGTCACTTGCTGACATACCCAATAATTACCCAAAGACACCAATATTAAATACTTTTTCAGATCATATTTTACTTTACACCTCACTTCAGTGAACAAACAAACATTGTTCATGCAATATTTTAATTTGACACCCAAAATACATCATAATAGGTTATGATACATTTGCTATTTTGAGTGGCTAATATTTCTAATTGACCAAGATCTTTGCAAATGACACCATGTCTTACGGATCTTTTAATATCAAAATGAAACTGAAATATTTTAATTGCTTATTAGTTCCTCAGTTTAGTTATTAGTGATGTGATATTTTTAAATACTTTGATATTAATGTCTTAGGTATACAGAAATGTACAGGTTCTTACATGCACAGACACACATAGATACATACGCATGTGAAAACATGCCTACAAATGATTTGCCTTAAATGCATACCTTGATAATTGAGACGATAGCTTTTTATCTTCTACGTATTTTTATAAGCGAACTGTTTTTGCAGTAGAAAAAAAAATATAGTTGAATTTCTGCTGTGTCTATGAACTTCTGGTCATAAACCAGAAAGTGGAGGGAATAAAATTACAAAAGTTGCAGTTTCTTCACAACTTACCAGGAGTTTGTGGTTAGCTTGCCTGCCAACTGCTATTGTTACTCAACCTGATTCCTCAAAGAAATCGTTAATTTTTACCATGTCCAAGGTCCTATGTGCAAGTAATGCCAAGGACTTGGCTTTAATGCTGAGCATCCTTGACACATAATTAAATTCTATATGGTCACTCCCATCGTTACAATCAAAATATCTTTGACTGGAAATGGGTAAGAGAGAAGCAGAGGAGGGATGGAGCACCTTTGCTTGTCCAAAGCTCACAGCGGTGAGGCAGGCCTTATTGAGATTTCAGTTTGTGGCTCTCAGGGTGGAAAACCTTTCCATCCCTGCCTGTAGCTCCTGTTATTATGAGCAGGAGACAGTCAGTCAGTTTCATACATCAGGAGGGACATATCAGTGTTTTGCCCTTCATGTTCTCAGCATTTTTCTCCAGTGCCTTTTGCTGGTAGACCTGACTTACAGTAGTATCACAGTAGCACCAACTACCTGTTCCTTCATCCAGGGTACCTGGGCAGCACCTCACAATCATTTGGTTCTTGACGTTAAGTAAGTAATCCTCTCTACCCAAAACACCATCTACTTTCTCACTATTCTCAGTGCAGAGGGAAAGGGAGTCTTCATGGAGAGTTTCATTCTGTTTAAATAACGTGTCTCTCTTGCTCTCGTTTCACTGATGTTCAGAAGATCATCCAGTTATGTTTCCCTCTATCTCCACAGCAAGCCTTTGCTCCAACCCCTTCGAGTTGGAGTTCAACAATGATGCCCCACTCCCCCACCCATTTCAGGTCCAGATCCCCCAGTCCTCTTTGGAGGAGGCGAAATATTATGATGGGGTCAGCATTCTATGTAATACTATAGTGCTTAGGGCCCTGGCACAAGAGCTGATGAATGGAGCCTGAAGCACTGATGCAGGTGAGATATGCTATTAAGGAGGTGTCTTCACAATGATGCTGCAGAGTGTCATGAGGAGAAATGGCTTTCACCCTTTTCAAATCAAGATGTCTAGGTAATTGTGCCAAGATTGCTTCCCAGAGAGGGAGGAGGATCTTACCTCCGTCTTATGAGTCCCTATCTAGCACAGCAGATGAGGCAATTACAAGTAAAAGTGATAATCTCAAACTCTGCTCCTAATAGTTTTCTGATGAAAAAAAAAGCAGCAAATATTAGGGAGGACTTCCAGTAGTGCCACCCTTATTTAAAATGTTACTACACAAAATACCTGTTTGCTGTTCCATCCCTCACCTCCAGGGGACGGTTTGTTCATGGCAAAGAAGGTCTCCAAGCATCTGGAGGTCATTGTATGCAGGCATAGCTAGAACATCGGGGCCAACAAAAGGCTGAGCCCTTTCAGCGTGCCAAAGAGCAGAGGTTTTAGTGTGCTCCTAAGAGGAGCTTGGTTGAACAACAGTGATGGTTGATGGCCCAGCTAACCACAGACTGCTCCTCAGTAGTGCAATAACATCATCCCTTAGCCTCTGTGTGTATTGAATCAAATTCTAGCCATAAGGCATAATCAATGCAGAGGAGATCAAGGTATTGTGACGCCACTGTGGACTGTATGGTATAGAAATTCAGACTTCTCTATATTAGCTGCAAAAGCTGTTAGCAGCAGTTGCACTGCCAAAGTAGATCCACCAAAAGGAAGGTAACCTGTATTCAAATGTTATTCTGTAGTGATAAATGAATTTGCAAGCTATGTGTGTTACAGTTACGTTATACGTTAACGTATAGAATGTTATAGTTAAGCAAAGTTTTGACCCAAATGTAGATCATCTGAGTCAATAATGAATGGATACACAGTCATAAACTTCTAATAGTATACAAAAAGTATTTCATCAAGCTGAAGACTGTAATGGTTATGTAGTTATCCTGAATGAGCAGGGACAAATGATGAGATTAACACCAGCATGAATAAATCCTCCCTCCATCTTATTTTTGACTTGACGTCTAATTGAAGGTACCAGGGTACCAGTGCACAGTCCAGCCTCTTGGTGTAAGGACCACACTGTGACTGGCAGGCACGTAGTGTGTGTTCGAAGGTCCTTGGCACAGCCCACATACCCTAAAGCTTCTAAAAACCAAAGAATCTTTGTAAATTGAATCATAATTTCCAGAGACAAATGGCAGGAGTGATCTCACCAAACCTGAGATGTCTTAAAGGTAAATATCAAAGTCCAAGCTATTTTCACTGCTCTTCCTTTATAGTTAATAGAGAGAAATTGTTGTCAAGATTTTTAACTGAAGTACAAACATTTACAATAAGGTTGCTAGAATCAAAGCAAAAGTAACAGTAAGGAAATCCGAGAAACCCAGAAACATTGCATTAGGAGATGTGCTACAGCATCTCCCGCAAGCTTCTGCAGAACAGTATAAATGGGAGCTGTGTCTCTCACAAAGCCAGCATTTCCGCTTCAGAGGGTTTTTTACATACAAGGGCACCTCTCCCAACCCACCCAGCAAGTCATTAGGAGACAAAACCACCTCAGTTTGGTAATGTGGCTGAGCGCTGTTCTGTGCACATGTAGCAACCGCTTCTGAGAAGATAATGGCCAAATCACTATATTGCACATCCTTAACTTTTGGAAATGTGTTTGCTAGTCTCTTTCTCTATCCCTCTTTGTACCTTTTTTCCAGTTTGTGTCACTGTCAAGGGTCTGTTATTATCCAAAATGTTCCTGGTTTTCCCTTGCCTGAGGTGCCCTCAGACGTGAAATTTCTCAGATACCTCCAGGCCCTCTGAAGGAAACATCTGGGGATATGTTGGCATCTTCTACACTGTTAAGCCAGGGAAAAAGAGACAGAAAGCCCATCTTCTGTCTCTGATCATCTCAGTCAAAAATGCCGTAATACCTTAAAAAAGCAGCCTGGAAACTACCAGAATGTGTACCTGCTGGACCCATGAAATCATCACAGAGAGAAGCTTGGTTTCATCCCTGACAAAGATACCGTGGTCACTGCAGGAGTGTCCCAGGAATATGGCCACTGGGATGTGGGGGATGAAATGACCTCCCATTTCCCCGGGGGCTGCAAGTGGAGAAACACCTAGCTGTAAAAGCCACAAGGCCACCTGTGGGTTACTGCCCATGGTGTGAGCAGTTCTCACAAATATCCCCTCCTTCCCTACAAAAGACACCCAAGGTTCAACCAGATGAATGCCATTGTAACCGATTTTATTAAAGGGGGGGGAAGAAATAATTTCCATGGTGCTGCCTGGTTTATGTTTATGTTTTTGCAGATACTGTTGTTCGCTTCACTGCAAAGGAATATTTTGAGAGCTTTTTGCTGCTGCAGGAACCAGTGCCACCAGGAGTGATGGGATCAGTGTGATTCAGAGGCCATTCAGTAGAAGCAGAAAGGCTTTCCAAGGAGAATCCAGGGAACCTTCAGCTGTTCCACCCCCTGCATGGTGAAGAGGAGAGTCTCAGGTTACCCACCAGTAGGTTTTCTGCAGGAAGGTTCTCTTCATTTCATGGCACCAGAGCAAATGTCCCCCGAGGACCCGCTCTGCCAGCAGGTTTGGCATTGGAGAAGTAAGACCAGATGGTGTCAAGAGCTGTGCCTCTAAGATGTTGCTCTGCAGAAAAGATAAGGAGGATATCAGTCATGGTGACAGTGATCCCTGCACTTCTACATACCTTCTGCAGCAAGAAAACCCATTATCACATGTTCCAACCCAGTAATAGGGCCGCCGACATATCCCCGGAAAACAGCGTCCATTTTGGGCTACACAAATATCAAGTGGCCGACGAATGAAGTGCTGACCTGCACAGTGGAAAGACAATGGTCATTTACCATGAAAGACAGCAAAAGTAGATGCTCTCTCTTTCTCCCCTCTCTAATCCCTCCCTCTTCTCTCCTCACACCTTACCTGCAGCCCCGTGGAGCATCATGAAGAAGACGACCAGGAGCTGGTAAAGGATCCTCATGGCCACTGCTGGGATGTGAATTCCGTGCCTGTAATGAGCAGAGACCACAAGACCGAAAGACACTGAATGGAGGGTCTTCTTCTGACTGGGAGATGAGGATCTGCTTAAAACATGCCCTGAGTGACTAAAGCCAAAACTTTATAAAATACAATGGAATTGAATGAAGAACAGAATGAAAACTGCATCCTTGGAAATACTCAAAATTTGACTGAATATACCTCTAAGCAACCTGACCTAATTAGCCTCGCTTTGAGCACGGATTCAGACTAGAAACTCCTGGACTCCATTCCAGCTGAAATTATTTTGAGATTCTATTGTGGGTTTGGTGTTTTTTTTTTTTTTATTATTGGTCTTCTTGCATTGAAAAAATGATATTCCAGATTGGTTCAACACCAGACGTGTTACACTGGAACCGACATAGACCCATGAATTATTCACCTTCCCTAGGGTAGTTCACAATACGTTCAGAGACTGAGCCAACCATCATCCTTAGGAAAGTCTAAAAAAGACAGCTATATCTCTTGAACATCAATTAAGGTGATAACTCACTCAAAATGTTACTGGAATTCAGGCAAGATACATAGCCCAAAATGCAAGTCTGAACTGCTGTGCTGGCTAGATGCCTGTTTCTGAGGGCAGCTAGACATTTCTTAGCCAACAAGCCCTCTGTCTCTGATGCCTCGAGTGAAGGTTTCTGGGTTCACTCCTCTTGGAGGTCAGCAAGCACAGTAACCTCCAGAAAGCCCTGGAAGCAACCCATGGCTCTGCAGGACACATACAGACCGGACACACTCACGGGAGTAAGGAGAAGGAAGGGGTAAATGAAAGCAGAATACTCATTAGACTTGAGATTAATGAAAGGGAAAGAAGTGTATAAAGGTGAAGAGGTGAAGGTGCCTGTCCAGAAGCAGGCAGAGAGTTACCAGTGGAGGAGGTGGAGGATCACCACTGCTGTCTGTCTCTCTTCTCCAGCGGGTGCCCCATACCCAAACACGCCTCTTTATGTAAAGGTTTGAGGATGTTGGCAGTGCAGTCACGGGCCAATGAAAAAAAGCCTTTTTCAGCCAAATTTGTCCTGTACTTTGGTGTCTTCCAATGAGAAAGGAGGGTCCTCTTGGAGACTGCTTTCACCGCAAAGCTCCTGATCTTTGTGCAACCCATCTTAGACCATCCATGGTTGTGTAAGATACGTTAGGCCACAGGGTTGCATAAAATACCTGGGAACACGCAACGACTGCTCCTTTTGGCCCTGCAGGCTCCTTATGCTGCCTTTGGTACACAGCTTCGTTGTCTAATTTGCAGCCATAGCATGGTCACTCTTTCCTATCATAACATTTTGTCCTTTACATCCAACCTTCTGGTTGTCTTTCCTCCATGTCAGTAAAAGAATAAACATTGCTCACTTTTCAGCTTATTAATGATAAAGTTAACAACCTAGTGCATAATGAAATTATGAGGTGCAAAATTATGACAGGAATACAATCTTTCATATAAAATTTTATAATAGATGACATTTTCATTTCTACTACTTTCTCTCTGGATTACTCTTGTTTTTTTTTCCTGTTGTTTCAGTGTCCTTCCTGATAATCAGCTTTTCCCCAACCTTTCTCAGGCTGCCCAGCCTCTGGCAGGGTAATCAGCACACCTTCCAACCTCCTATATACTTCTTAAATTCTCAATAAAGGATAAGCAGTTTATTAAGAAGAAATTTCATTTCTAACCCTTCCAATTTTGAAAGCCAGTCAGAAGTCACAGATTCTCTCTCTATATATGTGCATGTATATTTGTATATACGTATTATACACGGATCAATATACATACAGGTATTCAAACACTAAATATTTACTTCAAAGGTTGTCAAGATTTTACAGTCTCTGAGCCATAAGCCCATTTGTTGTTACTCAGCCTAAATCCATTCTGGGGCACAGAAGAAGCAATTCCTATTTCTGAAGCCCTTTTGCTCTAAGTCTGAACCATATGAAGAACTCCATCCTCTGTCAGGACATCTTTATTGACAGTTTATTCCATATAATCCAACAAATGGCCCTGGCCAGGGCAGGGAGGATGGGTAGCATGTGTGAGAAGCCCAGTTAGGAAGCTCTGCTGAGGTTGTGTCTCCTCTTCCATGGCAGCAACCGATGTAGTTGGCCATGTGCTTTTAAACCCCTGACAGTCCACCAAGTCAGCCGCAGCACAGAGGAGGAATTTTCTGCATTTTAATTTTTTTTCACAGGGAACACGTTGAAAAAAAAAATTCTCTGAATCTCCAGCACTGATATTATAGGTGAATAAAGTCAAATGAGGAGATTTTTGGCATGGAGAAAATGCAGACCTCCCTGTTGCCTGCATCTACTGGTGAGCAAACCTTTCCTTCAGGTTCACTTTTAGTCTGGCGACTTTATGTGGTTTTCTGGTTATTACAAACCCTGCACAGCCCCTTTCTGCAACAGCAAGAAATGTTTTTTATTTCCACCTTTCCTTAACCCCACCCTGACAAGATGCCTGGTCTCTCTTCCTTTGGGACCTTCCCACTCTCCTGTGCTACCCCATCTCCCCTGGATGTGTCTCTGCTTATCCCACTCTCTGCTCCAGAAGCTTTACCCCCTCAAAAATATCAACAAATAATTTTCCATGAGCCAACAATTTAAAGCCAAGCCATGCCTCGCAGTAGCAGATTTGTTAACCCATGGTGTGAGGAGTTCATTTCCATAGTTGGAGGATGTCAGGAAGACCCAGATGCACATAGCTGCTCTCAGCTTGGCCGTCAGACACTTGGCCGTGCTGTGTCCCACCAGGCAGGAGATCTGGATCTGTGGTGCCGTCGTCCACAGGTTGCTGTGTGCTTTTTTTTTTCCCCCCAACACCCTTCCAAGAAAGAGTTAACAGAGCGGTTAATTTATTACTGCTCTAAAACCCAGTTTGCTCAGTTCCTCAGCATCCCAGGCCCTGTTGTGCAGCTGGGCTTGAACAGAGCTGGGCACCAGGGCATGGAGAGCTGAACCCTAGGCTGCGGTAGAAAGTCACAGAGAAGTTTATGGAGAGACAGAAGTAAAAGCTGCAAGAAAATAACACCGAGTTATTTCTTTCTTTCTTCCCCGTCTCACAGTGCTTAGTTTTACACCACAGAAGTTGCTATTCTTTTTTGAATGACTACAGCCTTCAAAGGACGCTCCCCCCTGAGTTTTGCAGTGTGACCAGAAGGAGTGACAGTCCCCATCTCTGTCCTGGAGAATTTATTTGTTTTCAATCCAGTTGTTTTCCCTATTGACCTTTGCAGAGCTGTGTCTATCCTATTCCCTTTGGAAAAATGCATGGCCTGAAAAAAGCTTCATGGACTTGCAGGAGCACAGGGTAGAATAGTAATTTTCTAGGTAGGGCTGGTGCTGGAGACGGGACCTGAGTGGCACCAGGTTTCATGGACATTAATTGCACTGGTGATGTTGGACTGGAGCAGAAGTGCCCAGGGACTGCCTGGTTATGGCTTCTTTATGTGAAAAAAAGCCAAGGATTGCTTTAAAAGATGTTGTGATGATTCCTGATGCAGGCAACCCAGTACTGCAGCAGCCCAAATCTTGCATGAGGCGTTGCTGCTCTTCAATTGGGTCATATGTGTAAAAATGCTTAAAACCACCTTGGACTAAAGGAAGAGAAAGAGGAATCTAAAACTTCTATGAATTTTTGGAGTCCTGAATTTACCCTCTGCAACAACTGTGTCCATGAGATGATGTTCCACTCTAATAAAAAAAAAATGTGTAAAAGAATAGATGCTGCTGATGGTGCCATTAACTTCCCCTGGTGAGAGCTGCGGTGATTTATAGACCTTCTGGACCATGCAGCCAGGAGGACCAGAAACCTTGCTGCCCAGGAGGGATGCCACACAGGTGAGGAAGGGGATGGGAACGGGCTGTTCCTTTCTACAGTACTCTGTGTGCATGATTTCAAGAAATCTCAGTGCTGGGAATAGGACACCCCCTTTTGCTAAGATGAAGGGTGATGGCTTCAAACTGGAAGAGGATAGATTTAGATTAGATATCAGGAAGAAATTTTTCACTTTGAGGGTGGTGAGACACTGGTAGAAATTGCCCAGAGAAGCTGTGGCTGCCCCATCCCTGGAAGCGTTCAAGGCCGGGTTGGACGGGGCTTGGAGCAACCTGGGCTGGGGGGAGGTGTCCCTGCCCATGGCAGGGGGGTTGGAACGAGATGATCTTTAAGGTCCGTTCCAACCCAAAACATTCTATGATTCTATGTGTATCTTCCTCAAGACCAGCTATTAACTTTTATTGAGTGCCCTGAATGGAAGGGCAGCTGAGATGTCCACCTTCAGGTTATCTAAATCTATGTTTCGGTCCCAGCTGGGTGAACTCTCCATGTGGCATAAAACCTGGCTTTGCAATACAGCCGGTGAGGCACAGGCTAATATTACTGTTGCTCTGTAGCTGTAAAGCTGAGTTTCTACTCTCTGGTTCCCCAGGCACCAAGTTTGCACTCATATTTCAAGGGCATTGGAAGTAGCTGGCAAGCTCTCTGTTTGCTTCTGTCTTCTCTGAGCTCGGGGGTTTCTGCGGCGGGAGAGGTGCAGCCCAGCCACTGTGCCCACGGGGAGCAGGGGCAGCTCACTCTGTACCGCTGCACCCAACACTGGGCAGCAGCTATGATTTTCAGGCAGGTTTTGGCCAAGTCGGGCCTGGGCAGGTTTCCATGGGGCTCACCAAGGCCACTGAATGTTCCCTGGCTGGATTTCATGCCTTTTTTTCACAAATTGTGAACACGTGCCACGAGGACAAGCATTGGGCAATTGTACCAAAGGTCTGTCATCCCTTCCTGTCATTTGCTCAGAGGACACTGGAGGACGAGGATGGCAAAGGGAAGGTAAAGAATCCTATGGCTTCAAGTTGGCTGAGGACATCCCATGATCAGAGGTAAGCTGCGGAATGACAGAGGTGACATACAGACACACAAAACATAACCCAGTTGCCTTCACACCAGCACTGAGAGCAATTTACGGTGCTCTAGACTGTCCGAGACCTCCACCCGGGGCTGGTGGACAAGGGTCAGGAGAGAGGAGACCAAGCCTTGCTGGAGCAGCCGGGGAGGCCAGGTGGGACACAGGGGCACCTCAGGTGGCACTTGTCTAAGTGTGAGTAAAAGATTTGAGAGCTGGGTATTCACAGAGGACAGGAGTCAGTGGCATGCTGAGAGACAAAAAGCCAGAAGAGTCCTTCTACATGCTCATATTAACAACATTATATATATAAATACATATCTATATGTCAGCATGGATTTGCTAGGAGGGCTGTAGAGAAATGGGAATGTAAGAAATGCCACTATTATAAAATACGTGCAACTTTAAATAAACAAGTACTTAAATTAATATCCTGACCATTTCTGAGTAAATCAAAGATTAGAATATCTGGATTATTCTTTTCTATTTGTGTATTCTTCAGCTAAGATAAAATATAAAGCAGTTTAGGAAATTCAGCCTTCATTTCTCTTAGAATATTTATATATTCTGAATATATGCATACATATACACAGGCATACAAATATAAATACACACACATATATGTACACACATATGCTTGCATATGTTCTTTACATAAGAGAAGAATATGATTTTTAGGGCCCTACACAATATCCTTTACAGTACTGCCGAGAAAGGAAACCAGAAAAGACATACAGCTGTCATACTTCCAGTATACAAATGTAATTGATATCCAGTATACATTCATTTATTACATGTGTTTAATTGCCAAGAAAAAGGTTAGGGAAATGTATCCCTATTGTGAGGCTGAGTAGCTAAAGCAATATTTAGAGTCAATAATAATATACTGCAATTAAAATAACAGATAGCTTAATTACTATATTTACAAAATTTAAAGTAAGTTTACCATCAAGTATATCAGCAGATATAATTAATGAGTTGAAGATCCTATCCCAGTCTCGATTCATATTTGAGCTTTGCTCTCTTTTGTACCACTTTTGGGCAGGCGGCACAAGCATAAAGCGGGGAACAGGAGGTCAGAGTCATTTCAAGGTCCTTTTCAGGAGGTTGGTGATTGTCAGACCCCCAAAGCTCAGTTCAGAGCTCTGTGCCTGTAGGAACACATTTATGGATTTAATATTCACAGTGTTTATTTCTACCTCTTTATATTTCAGCGTTTGATTGTTTAAGCAATTTTTTTTTAAGAAAATAAAAAACACTAAACCCAAACACTGGAAACAAATGCTCCTGCCTACTGTAAAGGACATGTTCCATCAATTCAATTATACAGGAACAGGATTTAAAATAGCTGTCTCTTTCTGGGTGGTAAAAGCACCTGTTTGGATTGTTCCTATCATATAACTTGGGCCTAAATAAGCAGGATTTTGGGCTCCAGTGATACAGAGACTGATAATTTTTAAGGAAACAAATGTGTCCCACCCCCCTGGTGCTCATTGTTGGCTGCCTCCAGCCGCTGAAGCAAAAAGCATCCCACACTCCTTCTCTCTGGACCTGCCTCCATGACCTGGTAGGTTCAGTATGTTTTTTCCAGAGCAAGGACTGGCCTCCTGTCCACTGCAGGAGTCCACAAGAGATTGCAAAACACTGAGGGCTTTGAGGCTGGACTGCACGAAAACATAATTCACTAACATTCCAATGCTGGGAATCAGAAGACATCAGTATAATTAAGAAGAAAATCCATAAAACCCTGCTGTCAGAATAATTTACATACTCTTGACTAAAGAAGGCTGTTGGAGAGAAATTTCAGTATTGGCTCTTCATTGCCCTCTTCTGGTTGGCAGGTGACCTGGGTAGTGGATGCTGTTTGGGTGCCTGTTTGGAGTACAAGCATGTTGTGTTTTTTTTTTTTTTCTAGACTCGTAGTAGTATGACAATTAAAACACAACATCTTTTTCTGGGCTTACCTGGGTGTCAGGGCCCAGGAGATATCATCAGCATCTCTGGTCCAAATCTTCTGGGGGCTCACCTTTGACCAAAACATGTTTTGTGGAGGTTGTTTTCTTTGATCACCTAGAAAGTGGGTGTGTGGGAGTGAGTGCTTCCTTGAAACTTTAATTATTTGAACAATATTAATTTCCTCTGCAATGAATAGAACATAGATGTGGTAAATGGGTGAAAATGAAAATATTCTTGGCGCACGGCATGTTCTTCAGTGTGATTGCGCTATTGCAAAAAGATTGCTCAAAGTAGACTGGGTGCACAACTCCTCTTTGCCCTCCAGACATTATCTACAGCACACAAGATCTACCAGGACATCGTTGGTTTTGTTTTTTTTAAAAGTCTTGTGGAAAATCGGAACTTCCCTAATGTAGATGTTTAGGTGCTGTGGTAGATATCTTGAGGCTTCAGAGAGGATCTTTCTGCAGTCAGTACCAGGCACCATAGCCATGGGACAGCCCTGTAGAATTAGGTTCCTGCTGGACCCAAACCAGTGGTTTCCAGTGTATGTCCCAGGATGTGTTTTTCATGCAATGGATCAATGTGTTGTACACAAACCGGAGTGGTGGAAGGTGCTTTTTGGAAGACCTGACTCATGCGCCAGAGAAAGGGGAGGGAGTTCACGAGCGGTCACCATTTCTCATCGGCTGCTGGGAAGTGACATTTCAGCTGCTGGGAATCGCTGTGAGAAGCCCATGTCCTTGGCCAGCTGGTCTGTGGCAGCTCTGTCATCAACAGGAGTATATAAAGACAGTTGTTTTGGGGCAAGACATCATGCTGTGAAGCTCCCCATTGAGAGGAACCAGGTAGGACAGACTGGCCACCGTGCTCCCTCCACTGAAGCCCTCTGCGGTGAGCTGAAGGTGTAGAGTTTCCACATCAGTTTCAATTTATAAGGTAAAAAATACACGTCTTTCTAATACGTATAGATATGGTAAATATAGATTAGATACAACCACATCTTTTTCTTTCTAGAAAGAAATTTGTCATTCCAAGACGTATAATTTTGCAGCTTAATTAAATTCTCATAAACATCTGAAATGTACAATGTTTGGTATTTCAGGACTGCGTTTGGCTGATTATTATAGTCAATAATGGTGATTCTGAATGATTATAGAAGTTTGTATTATGTTCAAAAGTTAATTGGAATCTGCAGCAAAAAATGATAGTGGAGAGATACTTTGAGGCTCTCAGCTGCCACATGTTATAGAGGTGTTATGGAGAGAAGGGATAGATGGCTCCTTAGCTTTCTCTGTAGAGACATTTTCAAGGACTTACTACTGGCTTGTAACCTACAAAAATTACTATTATTTGAATAATTACAGTTTCTGAGTGTTTATTATCCAGAAAAGTTGGAATGGTTTAAGTTATTATCTGCACATATCTGGAAAAAAAAATGTGATAATCAAATAAAATGGACATTTTAGTCATTAAGCAACTTGCTACAAGCATGAAGGACCACACCATATGGGCTGCCATGAAGAAAGTTAACTCCGTCCCAGCCAGACCCAGTACGATTGCTCAGATAAAAATGGATAAAACTCTAAATGGAAGTATTGATGATTTTGTGCATGTAGCAGCATTACCTGTAAGTTACAAAAAGCACTTAGGAAAATCTTGTTTATTTTATAAAACTTGGATAAAAGTTGAAGAAAATTAATTACATGTCTTACTTTTTTTTTAAAGTTCTAACATCCAGGGTGTATGGGATTCAAATATTGGAGTCTTCAGTGGAGCTGGTATAGGCTATCTTTGCAGCTGATGGAAAGAAAATCACAATATTCATCTCTTTCTTTTACATATTATAGGCACAAATACATTTCCTTGATCTTATGCAAGGTGCTTTCAAAGATATCTTTCCTCAAAAAGTGTTATTTTACTAGATTTATTCTAGAATATTTACTCTATTGCATAAATGACAATTTTGGTTAACGAATTGCAGCTTATATGTCATAAATAGTGTTTGGATCGGCTGATGAAAAATGGAGGACAAACGCATGGCCTCTTTCTGTTTTTTTTCTTAGTGGCTGTTGTATTTTGTGGGACTGAATTCGGACATGAAGATCTTTTCCCTTTTCTTTGCTGTTCTCCTCTTAGTGCTCCAAGGCACTTTAGGTAAGAGCCACATAAAATCAAAGGAAAGGCAGAGGGAAGATCGTGAGTATGGACAACCTCAAACAGAAATGGAAATAAAACAGGTTTTAGTCCCTTTTGTGCCAGGCCAGCTAGTGCTGGCAGCATGTTGGGTACATTTTAGCAGTGAACAGACATCAGCTGGGTCCGTTGGATGCACTGAACCCTCCCGCTTTGGAAAATAAGGGAATTTAATGGTAGGGATGGGGCCAGCCTGCAGGCAGACTAGAGTATTGCTATAACCCTAACTTGTTCTTAGTCATCTTTGGGAAAGAAAATCAAGACTCTGGGTGGGTTTTTTTTTTGTGCAGGTTTCATGCGTGCACCTAATAACGACGTGCAATGCAAGGAGGCTGGGGGTACCTGCTCCCCCGATCACTGTCCTCTACCCAACATGAGGTCCTTCGGACGCTGCCAGCAAGGGGTCCCTTGCTGTCGGACTGTGGTGAGTTATGGATTGGATGAAGATGAGGTGTTTCTTGGGGGAACGGGTTTATTATTCACTTTCACACATCCAGTCTGCCTTTCCGATGCAAAACTCCTCTAGTGCAAGCTGAGAAGGGTGCAGAAACTCTGTACACTCAGGATTTCCTGAGGATTTCCTCACTAGTTCCCTCTGCACCACTGATGATGTAGCTTGAATGCCTCATGGGAAAGATCACAGTCTATTCTCTTTGGCAGAGATAAGTAGTCAGCTAGAAATGAACTCTTTTCTCCACTGTTCCCATTAGCTAGTTCAAACTGCTCATGATGAGTAATACTGGCTTCAAAGGACACATCTGTCAATGTGCACACCCTCTGGAGACCTGGGACATTTGGGTTAGGTTCATAGGAAACCTGCACATTCCACACTGCAAAGTTTGCCAGGTGTCACAGTCAGAAGAACAACCTGAAAGTCAGGTTGTTCTGCTCCATGTTTTCTCCAGTTCCATAATTCTCCCCCTTTAAACAACAACAAAAAAAAAAACCCAACCAAACATAAAATCTTGTTTTTTCTTGAATTCTTTGCTAGAATCTTAAAGTTCAGCCTGTATCTTCACTCCACCCTGAGACTGCAGAAATATCCACAATGATTCTAATATTTCATATTCTGTTCCTTTTTTTTTCTGTAAGATGCTGAAGCTAGTCTTCGTTTTGGAGGCTCTTATTTAAATTTTGTTCAGTACTAATAGCAGAGATGTTAAAAACAAAGCATGAGCAGCAGATTTATATAGAGAAATTCCTCCCCACACCAGAGATTTTAAGATGAGAAGGAAACTTCAGGTACTGAGACCTGGCAATTCATTATTAAATAAAATTGAAAAGCAATTACTGTTTAAAAATCACCATCAGCAGTACTATGAACATCCTACTAAGAACTGATGAGTTATCCAGGAATATCAGCTCTTGGTGCTCATTCAATCCCTTCTGTACTTCTTATTAAAATCTTTTCCTGATTTTAAGTGCAAAATCCAAAAGTTTCTTTCCTTTTTTTGCAGTATGATTAGTGATGTTGGCATCTCAGACTGGCTGAGCAGAGCTTCTGGCAATTTAGGACATGCATCATCCCATCAAAAAATCTGGAATTTTGAGCTGAAAATATGCATTTAACACACACACATGCACACATGAAACCATGAACAACAACAGAAAGAAAACAAAGTCCTCCTCAAACAAACTTGATGACCTGAAGAAACTCCAAAGCAATTCTTGAACCATGCAGAAAAGGCCAATACTTCTCATTTTTCTAGAATGTTTTTCTGTTGAAACTGCATTGTGGCCACCAACACCTATCCCAGAGAGCAGATCACCAACAGGAAGAAGTCTGTCCTCACGAGAGGATGCAGAGCAGGATCTTCCTCTGTCCCTTGGAACAGATACTCAGCGTTTTCTTTTCCCTTTAGAGTTATTAATAATGTGATTAGTACTAGAAGACAAAGTCCCCAGGAGACACCAGCTGGGTGTTTGTATTTCATAGTCTACATATCTCCATAACTTTTAATAAACTTCCTCCAGAAGACCTGGATACTTATACCTGTGAGGAATTGTCTTGGTGTGCGTTTTTGTTGGAAGATCGGGCTCTCATCTCACCCGGGGTCAGTGTGACATGTGCCTTGTGGTAAACATCTCCAAGAAGAGGAGAAGAAACTGAACCCATGTACGGACAGGAATATGGCCTCATCCTATTTATTGACCAGGCTGACCAGTAACAGTCAAGAATAACTCCTCCAAACCCTCCATGATTAGACAAGTAGAAAGCTGGCACAAAGTGACCACGTTCAGGGCCCGTGGCAGTCCTAAAACCCCCAGCAGCTCGTGGCATGGAGAGCATGGATACTTTTCATCATACCTTATCTCAACTCCTTTTGGCCTTTGCATTAGCAGTCTGGGGTGTTAGGGATGGGGAGGGGAAGCAAGGGATGCATCTATACCGTGTAACAGGGACTCCAGGCTGGTGGACACGCAACCCACTGCCTCCAGACAGCATAGTGCAGTGATAAATATTTTAACTAGTTTAGGATCCAGAGAATACTTACAAACATTTAAAGAGAGGGCACCAGGGGGATGGGAACAGTCTTTTTCCAGTGGTGCCCAGGACAAGAGGTAACGGGCACAAACTGGAACATAGGCAGTTCCATCTGAACATGAGGAGGGACTTCTTTCCTGCGAGGGTGGCAGAGCACTGGCACAGGCTGCCCAGAGAGGTGGGGGAGTCTCCCACACCAGAGACATTCCAAACCCACCTGGATGCCGTCCTGTGCCACTGTTGTAGGTGACCCTACTCTGGCGGGGGGGTTGGACTGGATGGTCTCCAGAGGTCCCTTCCAACCCTGACCAGTCTGTGATTCTGTGATTCTGTGAAGTAAAATTGCATTAACCTGGTGTTGGTCTGGACTAAATAGAGGCAGCAGGTGCAGAATGACATGAATGTGGTGAGGCAGTTTCAAGACCTAAAGAAGTTGGCCCTCGTCCACCCTGGGGTTTCTCTGTCTTGCCGTTCCCAACGCTTCAGGTTGGGCTAGCAGATGCAGCCCTGTAGAGGAGCGGAGGAGTGAACCTGTGTCCTGAACCCCAGCCTGGTGCTCTGGGCTGGGATGGTGGAAGGAATGGGCTCTAGTGCTTCTTGATTTATTGATAAATAAGTTGCCACACAAATGCCTGCAACCCACACACTCTGCAGGACGATGTAACAGGAGCCAATGACACATGCACTTAAATTAACTTAATTTAGTTAAATAAACTTCATTTACAGGTTGATTTTTATAGACAATAAGAACAGCAAAAACCACCCTGACATACATAAGCAAATGTCAGCAATGTGGTTTCACAGTGACTTGCTTTTATTAGAATTGAAGCTGCAAATCTCTTTTATCAGGGTACAAGAACTCCTCCTCAGATCTTGTTGTGCTCTTAAGGGTCTTCACCTCCATAGGAAAGGCTCCCCGGGTTTGCACCGAGGCTGGGATCCATTGATGACAAAAGATGGGAGATGTTTCAGGTGCCCGGAGCTCTTGTCTGTGCGGTCAGTGAGGTGTCAGTTTTAGGAACTGGGTGTCCTGCAAAGTAAAATTGGATGCTTAGCTAGTCCATCTATTCCCTTCAAAAAAGTCAATTATACCTTGCCACCTCAGACTACCGTAGACATAAGGTAACATATAGTGTTAAAGAATCCCAGAGATCCTTGTGATCTGGACTGCTGACCTGAGTTTCTGGCCATAAAATAACCCAGATGAAATGGAGGATGTGGATGTTATCACTCAGCACACACCACAGCTACTCGGCTGCAGCTGCTGATGACCCAGAATACATGCCGGAATGTAGTTTAAGAATAAAACTACTTTAAGAATAAAGGCAAAGTGGCTGATCCTCTCACTTTCATCTACGACCTCCATGCCTTTTTTCCTAGGAAAAAAATGTGACAAGGCTTCTCATTTTTTTTTTTTTTTTGCATCTTTCAGCACACTGTTTCACAGAAACCCAATTAGATTAAATATAATTGCAAATATATTTTTTTTTTTAAAAAGATGTATAGTGTCCAAAAAGGGGTACATTTGTCACAACCACCAGCTGTGGAGCTAGACCATGACGTATTACAGCATCGGTCCACATGGGGTACCTCCTATAGATGAAGATGCTTTCTCACTGGTGCTGATGAAAAAATGCTTTATTCTTAGAGGGTGGATAACCTCCTGTTGCACTTTGGTCTAATATCTGGCACTTTGCACCAGATAAAGTAGCCCAGATGGAGCACTGCATCCCTGGTATGAGTCCTGACTTGCTTGATGGTTATTCTGTGCTGGTAACCTTGGTTTTTTTGGTAGTGAGAAGTTCCACACTGCTGCCTGTGTGGATTCAGGGGGAGTCCTCAGATCTGTCTCAAGTCAGGAGTGTCCACCCTGCTTAGTAGAGGCAGAGTTTGAGCATGAACTGTTTCTGCTCTGGTACCAGACTCATGCTGGAAGAAGACATTAGTGGTACGTGATATTAGATGTTATTGGGGATATGGAGATTCAAAGGGTGTAGGCTTGAGTGTGAGATCAAACCTGCACTAGTGTCATAGCTGAGGTATAGTGTCAGCAAGCTGATGGAGAAAACGTCTCCTTTGCAAAGACAGCCAGCCCTGGTTCTTTCATCTGCAAACTCCAGGTCCCTCCCTGCTCATCAGCAAACCCTCTCTGTGGTTTTTCAGTAGCCTGGCATTTTTGACATCACAAGGTTCTACCTTTTTGTTACCAGATACAAAGCCCAATGGTTTAAGTTGGTTTTTGGAGGGTGTAGGAGTCTGGAGAAGGTGGCCGTTGTTTGTTTTTTTTTTTTTTGCCAAAAGAGGAAAAACCCCAGTAGGCGTATTTGCTCTTGGTGCAGCAGCATTTCTCTGGAGGAATTCGTCTTACCATCTGCAGCATTTCAGCTTCCCGTCACGGCAGGTCCCACTCTCAGCCATAGGAGCAGAGCATGCCACAAAGGAGCAGAAGCCCCGGCTTTGCCGGCATGCTACGGTGTCAGCAGCTTCTTGGCTGTAAGCTGAAAAAAACAACAACAACAAAAAAAAAAAAAAGGGAAAATTCATGTTTATTTGTCAAGGCAGAGGACTGGAGAGCTGCAGCATTATATTTACCTGGCGTGGTATGTGCTTTCCTGCCATGGTGCCTGGTTTGTGATTGGGGTAACCTGATGACACCTTCTTAAGGTCTTTACATCCATGTGAAGTGCAAACTAACCAGAACAGCGGGCTGTTCTAGCGTCTCTCCGCTAGAGCCTGATTAATAGTGACCCGAAAATAACTGTCTGCTTCCTTAGCATCTCTCCTGGAGACACGTTCTCATCATTCCAGTCACACACAGAAATACGTTATATGAAAAAGCCATAAGAAACACAGAAAAATGTATTTTTAATGTTAATCTCACACCACTCTCGGAAACGAAAGTGATGATACTAAAATAAAAATGTCCTGAGTTTCCACAAACTTTCAGTTCAAGTTTCAGCAAATGTAAAGCATATTTATGACTCATAAGCTTTATCTCCTACTTTGAATAGCTTCCTCACAGGAAGCATCAAGCACTGTGAGTACGAGTGGCATGCTCACAGGAAACCTGTGCGCTGCGTTACCATGTAAAATACAATATGGCTAACACAGATGGCACGATAGTTCAGAAAAGATAAATCTTTATCTCAGCCGAACCAATGGGACTAACATCTGCCCAACTAAAATGTTTTATACGCTTAAATATACACCATAAAAGAAAGTCAGTGACTTTTGTCACTAGTACTGTATACAGTTCAGCTAGATGCTATGCTGGTTTTACCATGCTGGTATGTTCAGAACTGAAGGGTCAAATGTTCTGGTGGTGGCAAAGGCTGCAGCTCCATCATCACCATCATCAGGGGATCTGCCCGGGCTTATCCCAGCTGAAAAGCCGGCCCCAAATTTGGGTTCTGAGTATTTCCATGCTAAACATTACTTGTTCCCACTGGGATGTTCAGCTTGAGATTCAAATTGTATTACTTTTGCATGATTTCAATGGATCTCTTGTATCACCTGGAGCCTTGTATATCTGTGCACTTAAAAAGCAGAAGAGGCCCCTATCAGCTCTCCCAACTTCTTGCTAGGTACAAACCCAATCATCTCACCCAGTACTTTCTGTGCTTAGTTCAATCCACACCTTCATCAAATTGGACCATATCCTTAATTTGAAAGGCATGGAAGCTTTATTCTAAATTAGATCTACCACATTTCAACCAATTTGTCCTAGTGGTTCTCTAGTTTTTTGTCTTAATCACATATTATTCAAGGATTGTGCGTTGTTAACTTCACTCAGATGATTCTAAAGGCATCATTAAACCTTAGTTTCCCTTGTCTTCTAAATTAAAAAGCCTTATAGCGTTGTGGGTCTCTGTGTGTAAGTCTTTAAGAAGAGATATAAAATAACTTGTTGCCCTTTCCCAGAGACTCTACTGGAATTGCACCAGCCCTGCAGCCATCTCAGGGGTCACAGTTTGTTTCTAAATAAAGAACTTTTTGTGATGCAGAGATAAAGAAAAGTCCAAGAAAGCAATCCAGAAGCATATAGTACAGGCTTTGTCTAAAGCTCCTACAAGTGCCTGCTTTTGGCCTAAGTGGTCTTACATTTCTTCTTTGAGTAGACAGACCTTTGCTGGTCTATGAAAGTAGGTACAAATTTGAGTCTACTGCAAACCAAGGCAAGGATGGAGATAGCTTAAACTTCTCTGAAGTCTCTCAAACAACCCAGAATGGTGCATGTGCTCTAAACCCATTTAATGCACGTGGACAGTCCAGGCAACAACCCACAGTCACAGCTACTTTTTTTTTTTCCAAAAATATAAGAGGTCTACTAATCTAGAATACATAGGAGGTGTGGGTGTGAATGTGAGAAGAGAAAGCTCTCATATTGCAGGGCTGCATCTGAAGTATCAGCCTAAGAATCGCCTCAATACACAGGAGCATCTTTTTTTTCCATCGTGTTATCATGCGACTGGGAAGCAAGATGCATAGGACGAGAAAGAGACCATCAGTAAGACTATCAAGAACCTCGACTCAATAGCTTAAAGATTAGGACTATGACTAGGGAAGGGGACTTCTAATATGAAAGTCACGGAGTCCAAGAGCAGAGAGGTAACCTGAACCTCAGCACTGGGCTCTAACTGACTTCTCTGCACATGCACCCTTTTAGCCTCCATCTCATCTTTTTTCTGTCTTACCTGGAGCAGCCTGGAAGAGGAAGAAGAGAACGGCAACGAGGAAGAAAAGGATTCTCATGACTGCCAGCTGAGAGTGGGAGTCTTTGCAGGTATGAAGGTTCGTGAAGGTGGACAGAAGCTGACGTTCGAGACAGAAGACAGCTAGTCCCTGTACTTATAAAGGCTCTGAGATGGAGCGGTGCAGACAACTAGGGGGGCGGAGGAGTGGTTGTCTGAAGAACAGCGAGTTCATTGCCCTATTGCTATAGAGACTGGTGATGCATGAAGATGTTGCAACCTAGCACATTTGAAGATGCCTGACCTGAGCAATGACCAAATCACGCTAGCTGACCTGAGCAGCCCAATCACTCTGTGCTTGCATGCCCTGGGCCAGCTGGTGGGTTGCACCCGGGGAGGACACAGGATTGGAGGAGAAGGGAGGTGGGTTCCTGTGATCTGCAATACTGTAAACCACGCAGATGTGCTGATGCTCCGTGGCTCTTGGCCATGGTCTTGTGACAGGCTGTCCTCCCCCCCAGCCACCCGGCACAGCGAGCGTAACAAAGGCAGGGAAGCTGGCCCGCAAGGCTGCGTGAAACAAGGAGGCAACAGACCTTCCTCCTTAGGTGCAGGAATGAATCAGTGCTTCTGTCCTCACTTGGATCAGAGTTGCAGCTGAAGGATGCAGGGTAGGGGTCAAAGGGCTATGGACATCCCCCCTCTCGGCTATGAAATCTGCAGACATGGGAGTTGCTCCCTCTCCCAGATGTTCTTCTGACATGGTCCCAGATGTTCTTCTAACATGGTTCAGAGCTCAGTTACTCTCTGCATCTTATATTTGGGACTTTAGCCATGGATCTGTAGCAAATCTTGAAGATGAAGTCATTAGACAGAAAGGGCTGGACACCACTGTGTGTTGTGCCACAGTATCATAGGAGAGTGAATCCCAATTCCGTTTCGGCAATTAGCTAAGCTCTGTCCTGAAAACAGTGGGGTTATGTGCCTCACTGCTGCTACAGGCACTGAGTTCCTTTACCTGGCTCTGGGAGTGTGAACCTTCTTCTGATGTCTAGATTTTGTGGAGAGTCTAAAACTACTCATTCTCTTCCCCAAAAGATCTTAGTTTAATAACATTTTCCCTTACTGCTAGCCACCTGCCTGATGTGGTTATAAAGAGAATCACATCTCTCTTTCTGGTTTCTTAAATTCAACATGCCAAACTCACTTGCGTGTGGTGTCTCCACACCTTTTATCACCGTGTAACCTCTTCCTGTATCTGAAAAAAAAAAAGTTAATTTTTTTCATGCATGTGAAGGACCAGCCATATATAACACAGACCAGAGGAAGTGTCATAGAGCTTTGGGCAGCACTCCTAGTACTTGTGTTTGTCTCCAAGAAATTCCATTCCTGAGACACATAAGAACTGCAAGTGCGGGGTTTATTGCAAACAGTATAAGCCAAGAATCATTAATGAAATCAAGTCATGAGGCTGCTTAATTTTTTACTGCTTCAGTGAAAGCAGCAAACTGAAGCAGTGGAGAATAACAGCGGGAGGTGAGCTATGTCTGGACACAGAGGGCAAAGAGGTCTGTGTCTGGTAAACTGGATGCTACAAGTTGGGTGTAGGGCATGAATTGTGTGCTTCAGTTTGTGAAAAAAAAAAAACAACACATTAGCTCACTCTGTCAGGACTAGGGTTTTAGAAACAAGCAAAAATCTTCTTTGCGGTGGAGGACAGATGAAGATGTTAAGGAGGGGCAAGAGGAGGAAGGTGGCAAAGCAGACAAATTCCCCTCCTTGCTTCACTGTGTTCTCTAATCTACAGGTTGGGAAACTATGCAATGTTGGCAGGACAGATAGACTTGGCAGCATTGCCATGGCCCCTAAGGTCCAAGGGAAGGATGGGAAGCCACTTATCTGTCTGTCTTATGTGATGAACACAACATCCAGGAGATGCTTGGGGTACCAAGCCCACATCTCCCTCCCTTTGCACCTCCCAGACTGCCACTGGTGGGTTGACTCAATATGTGATGAAGTTCTTGTGGAACATGACAAGAAAACAGAGTTTCAGACCTCTGTCAGGGAGCTGTGAGAGCTGGGGTGGGCAGCAGCAGTCGAGGGAAAGGCTGTGTATTTTCAAACACTTTGTCTGGAGCAGCGGCTGAGGAAGAGAAGCAGGTTCTTAAATGGGTTGGTGTCTTCACTGACCCCATCCATGGAGACGAGGGGTACGTGAGGTGAAATCATTTGCACCTCGTGTTCTGTACTGTGTTACCTCCTTCTTTTGCTTCAGGTAGGGGATAAGGAAGGAATCCTCTCATCTTTCCTCTGTTTTCCTCCTGAATGTGGGAAAAATTTGGAGGAGTCAGTCTCTTGTGATAAAACACCATCTCTGTGTGTGCTGGAATATTTGTTTTTTAAGTAAGCCATTGGAAACATTGACCAGCTCTCCGATTTCTGATGTGTGAGCTGGGACACAGACACAACCCCACAACCCAAAACACCTGCTGAAGGTTTCAGACAGGCACCCCGTCCATGTGCACTCTCAGCTCCAATTCCGAAAACAGAGCATGGCCAAAAAAGAGTAAGAAAGGGACAGTCCGTGATCATAAAATATGGCCAGAGTTAGGCAAGCCATTATGGGTGAAGCTGCTTGCAAACACAACAGGATTTAATGGATAAGGAAAATGTGCTTGTCTGCTCCTTGCATAATTCTCCTCCTGCCTGTCCCAGGCAGACACGATGGGCAGGGGTGTTTGTTTTGGGGCGTGAGGCTTCTGAGCAAACCCTGCTGGGGTCGGCCCACGGTGCACATGTTGTTCTTTGGAACCAAACAGGGTTGGGGAGAGGGAAGGAAGGGGGAACAGTTCCATCCTCCTCACCTCCCTTCCCCAGCTCCAGCTGGAGAGCAGCAGCAATGCTTGTCCCTGGTCCAGGCTCCCTCCACGCAAAGGTAAATACACCCGGGGCGATAGCAGCCCCCTTGAAGACTGCTTGGCACTGGGGAAAGGGAATCTGGGCAAGATGTCCCACTTCATCCTTCTCCTTGAGCACCAGGAGAAGACGCTGGCAGTCGCCAGCATGCAGAGAAAGAAGTAGGGTTGTTACCGATGGGAAGCTGTTGATCTTGAGATGTCAGAGTTAATATTTGACCTGGTAGCAAAGGAGTGGGTGGGGGATTTTGGACGGGACCTGTCCGTGTGAAGAAACAGGAAGAGTAAATTCATCTTTTTGTCTCGTTGTTCCTTCAGGGGACTTTTTGGTTTGTTGTTTGCCTTTTCAGCTTGGGGAATTGCCACCTGTGGTCTGTTTTCTGGGCTACAAAGCAAGGAGTGAAAATGTCTTTAGACCTGAAGGAGAGTCGCTGCCTTTAATTGCGACTAATGAGCAACTAATCTGCCAGAACAGAAGTGAAAATCTCCTACGGTCTAGGTGTAAATAAACAGGTGGCAGCAAGGAGTGGTGTTGAGTTCCCCTGTCCCAGAGTTAAGTGCAAGTAAAAAATTATGGTGAGAGGCACGAACATTTACACAGTGAAGATGACAGTGGGTGGAAGGTACATGGTGTTTGTTCCCCTTGGTTAAGCACTTGATAGAGGCTGCTCATGCATAAAACTAGGTTTCAGTGGGGGAGCTCCAGTCCTAGTGACTAAAGTGCCTGTCTAAGTTCGGCCGTGGGACCATCTCCAATCTGGCTCCTTGCCATGGAAGACAGCTGTGAGAGGAAGAGGTCACTGATCAGCAAATTTTTGGAAAGTCTATATCCTAATCACCATTTTGAAAACTGATCCATTGTTTAGGTGATCAAGGAGGAGGCTTTCTGAGGTCCTGCATTAGCTTTGGAAGCTGTACATCAGTCAAGAGGTTTCTTTTCTCCCATTGCTTGAGCTGCACTATCAAAGAATTTGGATCCAGCTGCTTCCCTGCCATTCCTTCCAAGGGAAGAAAACAATGGTAGGAGGGAAGTTCTCAACAGACATGGGATGAGGAACTTCTTGGGAAGAACTCTTAGTGGTCAGTGCATGAGAGAGACAGGCCAGGAAACTGGTACAAAAGAAGCAGGGCCCTGTAGGGCCGTCAACACAGGAGAGCTGTGTGAGCCATCCCGCATGAAATCAACCCAGGCTCCACTCAGGGGACATGGGGAGCACAGAGGTGATATAGAGCTTCAAGGGGCTCTGTAGAAACTGGGCAAAAATGGGAGAATGAGCCTGAAGTTCCCCATGTATGGCAGTGAGGGTGGCTGCTGGAGTGAAATGAAAGACCTTGATGCCATGAGGTGCAACATTTAGAGACAGAAGTGGAGACATTTGGAGTAACACCTCTATGACATACACAAGAGATGTGTTTTATTGGGACAGGAAGGAAACCTGAGGCTCAGTCTGTCCTGAATTTATCCAGACTTAATATCAGAGGGTTTTTTTCAGGGATAGAGAACAGATTATCCATGTCTGTAGTAATAAGTTGAACAGGACCAGGTTATGGGCAGTGAGATGTGCTTGATAAATGGTTAGCATGTTGTTTAAATGTTATCAAGATCTTTGGAGTAGCTTAGGAGTAGATCAGCTAGCCACCTCCTGAACAAATCTTGGGCATGGTTCGGGGGTTAGCGTAGACCAGGAACAGTTCTTGGTACACATCTTGAATGTAACCGTCTTATTCTGGAGTAGTCTTGCATTCCACCAGAACACTGTCCCTGAACTATTTAGTTGCTGATATAAATGTAAGATTACTCCAGTGAGGCAGATTACGCAAGGCAGCTTCAAACACGGGTTACTTCTATATCCTCAGGCCTTTTCTGCCTAAGAAGCCACAGAAGTAGGTGGAATATGTGGCCCTTAGGTGTCATTTAACATTTTCAGAGTATGGTCCTTTTGTAGATGTCGATTCAGAAGAAAGTGATCTAGCTTCATTTGACAGATCCAAAGCTGCAGAAGTTAGGAGATTTTTTTTTTCTTGCACAAATACAACTTACAGAAACCTTGTGCAGGATACTTAAAAATAACAGGGAAACTTTGGACATGTCCTCTTCAGAAGACTAAAAAGACAGGAGCATTGTCAAGCTTTTAACAGGGAAAGTTAAGTCAAGAAGAAAGAAATAAAATGCTGCACAACCTTTGTGTTAATTTGACCTTTCTGATTTTTGCATTTCCTTTGTGGTCTTGATTTGAGTTCTTTTTAGACTCTTTAGATATAAAAAAAAGGCTCCAGTTGTGAGGAAGGAGCATGTCTGTCTTTACCTTAGTACAGTTCCAAATGCAGAGACACGGGGATCAATTAAATTGCTTAAAAATAGGCTCCAGTGCCATGGGGAAATTCCTATTTTTTTTTCTAATGCACCTGAATGAAATCAGCCTTGTGTTGCCCTAACATCTCTTCAAGATAGATGTAGGAAATTGACTCCAAAAAATGGACTTCTTGCCTCCATGACTAGTTGTGGTGGGAGAAAAGAAATTGATTGTGCGTCTGTAACTATTGGAGGAAACAACAAAAACCACCTCGGTTTTGCATTTTTAGCACTATGGAGCTTATGGCTATGTCTGTACTACTGAATAAAACAGGACATTTAATTTACTTTGCTGAGTGCTATAGAACACAGGTCTGCTGTTTCTAAAAACAGTTTATATATCACCTCAAAACTTGTTTCTGAGTAGAGATAGTTCAGATCCCACCACTG
Organism: Ibidorhyncha struthersii; assembly: GCA_013398815.1. Taxonomy (NCBI): domain Eukaryota; kingdom Metazoa; phylum Chordata; class Aves; order Charadriiformes; family Charadriidae; genus Ibidorhyncha; species Ibidorhyncha struthersii. The sequence continues at coordinate 26,112 of VZSZ01005871.1, read as the reverse complement.
TGTTTATGAACTCAGGGGTGTGTATATATATATTTATATATATGTGTGTACAGTTTGCAATACTGGAGGTGTTTATTGATTGTGATTTTGTCATCCTGTCACTCACTATCAAGAGTTTCTTGTACAGTTCTTCACACTTTCAGTCTTGTCATCCTGAATACTTTAGTATCATCATCAAAACTGGTTGCTGTTTTAGCCATTCCCTTTTCCAGATCACCTGGGGACACGTGAGACTGCACAGACTTACTTGTATAAAAGGGTGCACGACTCGATGAGCCCTGAGTCAAAACCACAGAGAAAATTACTGTTAGTGACAATGAAAGACCACAATTATTGGTTTTAGAGGACATTTATTTTTGTGTGTGAGTAAAATAATAATATATATATTGCTTCACATCCTCCAAGAGCTGCATGAACCTGAACTGATTGAACATCCAAACATCCCTGTGAGGTAGGCTGGAATAGGTGGCCAAGGTGCCAAAGTGGCTTGTGTATTAAAAGCAAAAAAAGGGAGTGACTTCAGCGAGGAAAAACCTGGATCTCCAGAAGCAGTGTGCTAACAGGACGTGCCCTCTGGAAGCTTCTTTTAATGCTCATTTGCAGGAGGGTTTAGATAGAGGAGGAATCCATCAAAATCACTTCCTCCAGGCGGTGGCAATGTTGCTGGTGCAAGGACACTGATCCAGGAAAGCCATCTCTTCTTACTTTGCCAAAATCCTGTAAGGTAACAAAGGGTCTTGTTATTTTGCTGAAGTGTAATCTAAACTCAAACTCTAAAAGCCTCAATACCTGCATATTACTTTCAGAATAAGCATTCAGGGTGAGTTCAACCTGCAGGTTTAAAAACCTACATTTAAGTGCCTCCATGGAAGGGTCCCCATGTGTGCTGGGTGTCTAGGTCTGCAGCAATCCAGTCCACAAGAACTATGGTCACTGGCAAACTAGTTATACTACCACTAGTAATAAAATTTTGATGCAGCTCACCCCAAAATAAAGATTGGGGATTTGATTTAGTGCCTGAATCACACAGGTCTGGTGCCATTTGAAGAGCTCTAGGGTATCTGCTTGGTCTCTAGCCATCTTTTCTGAAAAGCAATGTTTTCCCATAGGTATCAGCTACAACAGCCAGGCATGTATATATGGTTTAAATACTCCAAGGCAGGTCAAATGCCACTAAAAATCTCAGTGTAATTTACTGAATCAAACTCTTTGTGTCTAATTTCAAAGATTTATTTTCAAGCAACTCAGTAGGTTGAATCCTCAGCTGGAAAAAAAAAATCTATTGTACCTCAGACTACCCTGTTGGTTTTAACTTCTACTGTTGTATTGATCAACCCGGCTGAAAATCTAACAGCTCGATAGGAAGAATTTAAATCCTGAGCATTAACATCCATCAATATCACATATGGGTACATTCTTCCAAAAAAGAGTTTTTCTGTGGAAAAATTACTCCTGGAACCAAGACGTCTTGTTCCTTTCCCAGACCCAGTTCTCCTTAGATCAGGTCTAACAGATGTTCTTACAGAAATTTACGTCGGAGATCTGCCATCTGCTCCTACCAGTCTATTTGCTATCAGCAGAAACTGTTTCCTAAAGAGAATGATCGTTCACAGAGGCTGAAGGATCACATCATTCCTTTGTAAAATCATCTAATAGTAGGTTGCGTCTGTACCATTCACTTTCCTGACTTCCTAAGTATCTTCCTTAGCATCTTAATCTCCTGACAGCAGACATGTCCTAATATTGGTATGACTGGGGTTCCCTGAAACCACTCTCTGATTGGGAATCCCCATGTGCTGAATAAATGCTATGAAACCTCTTCCCTACAGCCGAGTTCTGGAAAAATCAGAAAATGCAAATCTGAGCTGTCCCTTTATTTTGAACTGGGCTCTGTCTGGTCTCATCAATGGCTGAGGATCTACCTGAACATCTCCTGTTGGGACAAGGTACATCATCACACCTGTCCTTTTCCTCAAAAGACATAGGAACCTCTCCTAATTTGCCACTAAATTTAGTGTATGTGACAGAGAGTTACTGCAGATGGCAATGATCATCACATGGTAATCAGCTGAACAAAACTATTGTAAGAATTAAATGCCTGAGGAGAATGTGTTATCCTAAGCTAAAGTGCTTTCCCTCAAAGCATTTTCAAAACCTTAAGGAGAGAAAAAATCTTGCTATCAGGGAAACTCCAGACATTATTAGAAAGTGGTCTCCAAAGTCAAAGGACAAATGCACACCCAGTTGTCTCCGGACACTAACAAATTCACTCTTCTTCACTTTTCTAAGAGCTGCACAGTGGTGGGAGGGAGGAGAGGTGGGAAAGGAATGAGAAACTGAGTTCTGTGAACACTTTTCCCCCTTTAAAATTCAATTTTCTACATCATTTTGGAAATGAAAAGCACAGAGGAAGCACATTGTCTCCTCTGATGAGTGAAAACACTGTGTAATATTTTCCTAATAATTTCTTGAAAAAAACTCTTTTTCTTCCTTGATTGGAATTCAAAAAAAAATGAAAAAAAAAAGAATTCTGGGAAGTTTTGACCCTCCTGAACTTTTACACTCATACTTAATTCCATCAAAATCAATTGTCTCCTTAAACACACATCTGCGCTGTATACATGTTCATCCTCTTCTCACAGATGGCTGCCCTGCAAGCCCCATGGAGTTGTGCATATTATTTAAAGAAACAGTAGATAAAACGGCAGGACAAAAATGCCCTCTGATGCCCTTCAGTCCTGTGGCACTTACTTTGAGCAGCATTTCAGCAGCCCCCCGTGGCACGACCCCGAGGCAGCGAAGGTGGGTGGGCATGCCCCAGCACGGCAGAAATTTCCCTGGCTCCTGCACTCTGCGGTGTCAGCAAAAATAGGATCCGCTGAACCTGGGGGAAGATGTTAAAATATCAGTTTTCAGTCTAAGATTATGATGGATAAATATGTAATGATATGTTGCATTTCTAGGAAGAGGGCCGTCATGAGCACAGATGTTCTTGGTCCCATCCACGGCATAGCACCATCCCAACAGCATCAGCTTCTGCCTGTCAGTTGGTGGTTGCTTTTTTCCTCATATGCGCACACTTCTGCTTACAAACCCTTACGTTCTTTGTAGGATTTACTTTGTTTCTCACCTGGAGCAGTCTGGAAGAGGAGGAAGACAACAGCAAAGAGCAGGTACAGGATCCTCATGGTTGCCAGTTGGTTGTGGACTGTGTTCCCTTGCTAAGCGCCTGGAAGACCGATGGAGGATGAAATTTGTCTGAGGAAGAGGCCAGGAAAGGCACCTGGTATTTATAGAGCCCGCGGGATTGTGCAAGTTTGACGGCTGAGTGCTTTGTCAATCAGTAACTGCAACCAACCTTCGGGAAAGCGGACTGCTTAGCCCCCTTATCGCAGGTTGAAATGAAACGCGCAGCGAACATGTTGCAATCCCCAAGGGTGACTTTCCACTGACCATGCCAGACAGTTGTATAATGCGACCATCAGCCAAGCCCCACCGAGCTGCACTGATTCGCGTGGCTTTTGCAGACCAGTTTCCAACATGGGTGCGGGGAAGGGTCAGGCTTGGGAGTCAGCCACCACTGGAGCCTGGTCCCAGTATTGACCCTGGATCTGCCGCTCACTGACAAGTCACGTAACATTTTGTCTTCTGTCTCCCCATCCTTGTCACCAGGCAGATGATGTCAAAGGCACAGGAAAGCACTGGGAAACATTTAAGACAATGCAACTTTGCTTTGACCCTTTTTCAACAGGTTTCAGGACGTCCACACCCACTGCAGAAGGTTGACAAAAAGCTCTCCCCCTCCTTCAGTTCTCACTTACATCCCACCTTGAACGTTTTGTATTTTTACCAACTTTTGACATCCCCTTTTCGTTTCCCCTCATATTGCCCCAAAAGTTTGGGAGAATGGGTTGATCTCATAAGAGTCTCGGCAGATGTAATGCCTCAAAGTGCAACATCTCCTGGGGCTTCATTTCAGAGCATGGTCCCCATGGCTGTAAATTTCTGAGAAGCGTTGTTTAGGGGATCAAAGCACTGAAGGTTCTTCTTCTTCACGAAATCTTGGGCTTGTAGGTGTCAAACAGCTGCAAGAGCTTTGCATCCATGGGAATCCTCCCTTTGCCCAAATACCATCACACGTAATAAACAGGTTAATCTCTGTCAAAGCCCAGGTGTTTCTGCAGTTCCTCGCTCTGGCATTCTGGTTCAGTGATTTGCTTCCTTATTACCTCGTTTATGATATTTAACTCGGAGTTAATGGTATTTTTGTTCTAAGAATTATTTGGAGAATGAAAACATTACCAATGTTTATGTTTAATCTACATACTAACGAGCAAGCTTAAGCAGCTGAGAAAATAGGAACAAGGGGAGTTAAAGTGTGTTTGCAGTGAACAACAGTAAGAAAAACACTGATTTCCCTCTTCCACCTATAAAATCTAATTACCCAGGAAATGCCAAGCACTCCAGAATGTCCTTTTTGTACCCTTGCCTTGGAAATTATCTCTTTTTTTTTGCCAGCAACTCTCTAGATTTCCCCATTTCTAATGGAGAGGAGAGCTGACTTATCACTCCTCTCATCCTGGCCTGTATCAGGAATAGTTGGCCAACAGGACTGCGGCAGTGATCGTCCCCCTGTACTTGACGCTGGTGAGGCCCCATCTTGAGTACTGTGTTCAGTTTTGGGCTCCTCACTACAAGAAAGACATTGAGGTGCTGGAACGTGTCCAGAGAAGGGCAACGAAGCTGGTGAGGGGTCTGGGGGACAAGTCTGATGAGGAACAGCTGAGGAAACTGGGGCCGTTCAGCCTGGAGAAGAGGAGGCTGAGGGGAGACCTTATCGCTCTCTACAACTACCTGAAAGGAGGGTGTATCAAGGGGAGGGGTTGGTCTCTTCTCCCAAGTAACAGGTGATAGGACAAGAGGAAATGGCCTCAAGTTGTACCGAGGGATGTCTAGATTGGATATTAGGAAAAATTTCTTCAGTGAAAGGGTTATGAAGCATTGGAACAGGCTGCCCAGGGAGGTGGTGGAGTCACCATCCCTGAAGGTATTCAAAAGATGTATAGATGTGGTGCTGAGGGACATGGTTTAGTGGTGATTTGGCAGTTCCGGGTTAACGGTCGGACTTGATCTTAAAGGTCCCTTCCAACCAAAATGATTCTATGATTCTTTTCTCTTTCAGCAAGTTGTCAGTGGGACACCCTGACAAACAGACAGACACCTGCCTTGAAGACGTTGAGAAACCAGGAAACAAACTCCTTTTATTTTCATGGAGTAAGACCCATTGAAATGAGAGTTTCCCCCATCTGTCTTTCATCTAGACAGGACAACGGCGTTGTGACATTTTGCAAACGGAAGTGTGCTTTTTGAGCACTCGTTGCTCCCTAAAGAAGTTCATGTTAGGGAGGAGTTGTGTTTTCCCTAAATAAAATCAGAATGTGACTACTGGTGGTGGTGGTGACTACTCTTTGCTGTCACATGCAGTATTTGAACAAGCTCTGCTCGCTTTCAGGGCTGTACTGTTTCCCACCTGAGGAACAGAATAAATCTGTTATCAGAGTCAAATTGTTTAAGTTTCAGTGATGCAAGCTGCCACAGCATTCATGGATTTTTCTGAATGACCTTATTTCTTGCAGAAAGAAAGCAGCCCTCTAGGAAAGCGAGCAACATTTGAAGCCCTGCTAGCACAGGCAGCCTGAAAGTGTCATTTGGAGCAATAGGAAAATTCCATGACTTTGGCTCCTAATAACAACAAAAACAGGCACAAGCTGGTTGCTTAAAACCAGGCCAAACTGGTATTAAAACACCCGAGGAGCAGAGCAATTTGTGCAGCACAGCAGTGACCTGGGGCTGGAACAAGGCTGTGTGTGCATGGAGCAGTGTGCCACAGTAGTCAGGGCCAAGAAGTCCTGGAGATCTCTATTGAACGTTAACTTCCAGACATAAGCTGGGAACTCAAAGTTATAGGTACCTACCCCAGAGAAATCAGGCTTTCTAAACTAATAGGTGTTGGGGGAACTTTACTTAAAGCCTTATGCAAGAATACTGCAATGTAAGTAAGACACAAAAGGTTCCATGAGAATATTGGTAGCAAACGAGAGAAAGGGAGGACACATGTGACACTCAAAAGACATTTAATTTTGACTTTGAGATCAGGAAGACATGGTCATCTTATAATACCAGAAGATCCCTTACCTGTGCTCCAACACGCGAGTGCAAAAGAAGGACATGGTACATCAGCTGATGTTCATGAAGGCCACAATATCTTGGAATGGTGCTCCCTTTATTTCTCCCCATTTACTAATAGGAAAGTCTGTAAATCTGTAAGGTATGAATAGATATTTATGTTTTGATGTTTGCAATCCAGTTTTGTTGAATTTTGCCCTAGCAGCACAGCTTTCCAAAGGTGATATTGCAAACAAAATCTGAAATGTTGAGTGGGCCCAGCCCATGCGACCATCACCTCATCCTGATAAAGGAGCACACAATGACTGAGTAGATTCCTTGGTCTCCTGCAAGGCAAGTGTTTTTCTTCTCTTCTTTCCTTCTTGGTTGGCAAATTACCTCCCATAGTAGTTTATAATGAGCACCATATATGGTGTTGATTGTTTTTTGCCGCAACATTTTCTTAAGTACAACTTAACAGCTAAGAGCTAATAAAGTCATTTTTTTAGAGTGTGAGAACTGTTAGACGTTTGAAAATGGTTAGTTATAATGGGGTACGTGCATTTGGGCACTTGGTAGGACTTGATTTTGCCATTTTAACAGTAAGTATGCCTTTAAAGCCACATAGGCCAATGGTTATTTAGGAAAGCATATGCTTAGGTTCCATTAAAACCAAGTTCATGACAGCACATACTTCAGTATTCTCCTGGCTTTCCTAATTAGGGCACAAATCCTTACACTACATGCAGAGTGATTTATTTTATATAAAAGAACATAGACTGAAATCTTACATTTATTTTATCATCATCGCCACGTACACACAGGGAAATTTGAACAAACACGTTTGGGTTTTCCTACTTTTGTAGCCAGCTAGTCTTCTTTTACTGTTTCCTGTGTAAGAAATCAATGTCAATCAAATGTACAGCTCTTTCCTTTGCAGTGTAAGTAGTGGGGTGTTTCTCTCCCATAGCTGACTGCAGATGGCTGGTGGTAAGAGGTGTGCACTCCATGCACCACTGCCTGAATAGCTACAGGTGAAGCTGGCATCCAACTGGCTTCTCCATTGCATTTTACACCTCTTAACACATAGACATATCACTCATAGTTCAGGAAAGGAGCAGCTCAGACCAATCAATCTGCAAATCCATGTGTAGTCATGACCACTGTCATGTCCATTTATTAACTTGCCAGCCCATGAAGTATCCTTTGGCATTGTCTGGCTATGGGCCCAATGAGAATGGGAATGTGAGGGCTGATGTTGCTTCATCCATGGAGCTATATTAGTGGAAATCCTCTAATAGATACACTTTAGAATCATAGAATGGTTTGGGTTGGAAGAGACCTTAAAGATCATCTAGTTCCATCCCCCCTGACATGGGCAGAGATACCTCCAACTAGACCAGGTTGCTCAAAGCCCCATCCAGCCTGGTCTTAAACACCTCCAGGGATGGAGCTTCCACAGCTTCTCTGGGCAACTTGGGCCAGTGTCTCACCACCCTCAGAGTGAAAAATTTCATCCTAATATCTAATCTAAATCTACCTTCTCCCAGTTTTAAACCATTACTCCTCCTCCTATGGCTCTACTCCCTGATCAAGAGCCCCTCCCCAGCTTTCCTGTAGGCCCTTTTAGGTACTAGAAGGGGGTCTAAGGTCTCCCTGGACCTTTCTCTTCTCCAGACTGAACAACCCCAACTCTCTCAGACTGTCCTTGTAGCAGAGGTGCTCCAGCCCTCTGATCATCTTTGTGGTCTCCTCTGGACCTGCTCCAGCAGGTCCATGTCTTTGCTGTGTTGGGGGCTCCAGAGCTCGGTGCAGTACACCAAGTGGGGTCTCACCGGAGTAGAGCAGAGGGACAGAATCCCCTCCCTCGACCTGCTGGCCACAGTTCTGATGCAGCCCAGGATACAATTGGCCTTCTGAGCTGTGATCATGCATTGCTGGCTTATGTTGAGCTTCTTATCAATCAGCACCCCCAGGTCCTTCTCCTCAGGGGTTTTCTTGATCCGTTCTTTGCTGAGCCTGTATTAGTGCTTGGGATTGCCCTGATCCAGGTGCAGGACCTTGCACTTGGCCTTGTTGAACTTCATGAAGTTTGCATGGGCCCACCTCTCAAGCTTGTCCAGGTCCTTCTGGATGGCATCCCTCCCCTCCAGTGTGTCAGCTGCATCTCTCAGTCTAGTATTGTTGGCAGACTTGTTGAGGGTGCTCTCAATCTCAATATCCATGTCACCAACAAAGATGTTAAATAGCACTGGTCCCAGCACCGACCCCTGAGAAACGCTACTCATCACTGGTCACCACTTGGACATTGAGCTGTTGACTGCAACTCTCAGTGCAACCACCCAGCCAATTCCTTATCCACTGAGTGGTCCATCCATCAAATCCACGTCTCTCCAATTTAGAGACAAGGATGTCATGCAAGACAACGTCAAATGCTTTGCACAATTCCAAGTAGATGATGTCATTTGCTCTTCCCTTATCCACCAATGCTGTGATGCCATTGTAGAAGGCCACCAAATTTGTCAGACACGATTTGCCTTTAGTGAAGCCATGTTGGCTGTCACCAGTGACCTCCTTATTTTCCATGTGCCTTAGCAGAGTTTCCAGGAGGATCTACTCCATGATCTTGCTGGGCACAGAGGTGAGACTGATAGACCTGTAGTACCCTGGGTCTTCCTTTTTTCCCTTTTAAAAAATGAGGGTTATGTTTCCCCTTCTCCTGTCAGCTGGAACTTCACCAGACTGCCACGACTTCTCAAATATGATGGATAGTGGCTTGGCAACTTCACCCACCAGTTCCCTCAGGACCTGTGGATGCATCTCTTCAGGTCCCATGGACTTGTGTTCTTGTGCAAAATATTCCCATGTGTCACTTGACAGTAGAGTGCTTTATGCCATTTCACATGGGCTAAATGGGTGCACAAGGCTCAAAGCAAAGACCACCAGGCACATTTTACCTCTGTTCTTCCATCAGTCCTTACTGTGCTTGTGATAGAATGGTCCTCTATTAGAGAAACTTCTTTAACTTTTTAGAGGAAGAAAAGTACAGCAGAGTGGTTAATGAATCTGATGTGTGAGAGACTTCCTATTATCACCGAAAAGACACAAAAGGAGGCTGGAGGGCCCCTGTGCACATAAGGTTCAGGGATGCTGCAATGCTGAGGTCTGGGAACCTAGTCAATTATTACCTACCCTTGGTTGCTTTGATCTCAATTGCATGTGTCCTCCTGTTGCAATCCATACAGTGAGTCAACATTAAACAGACCTTTACATGACAACGTTGAAAATCAGCATAGAGAATGCAATGTTCTCTGTGCCTCTGAAGTCTGTGCAAAAGGAAGATTCCTCTGCAGAGATGAGGGTGAGAAAGAATAATAACCAAAGTTTGAGAAGAAGAGTGGGAGGCAGGATCTCCTCTATGTTATGGAGAAAAGTCTAATACTTCTCTGGTCCCGCATGATGAGTTTCCTGATCTGACATACGGCGCTAATGCTGCTGGAGTGATGCTTTTCCTGGAAGGGACTGAGGCTTCTGTATGGGTGGTATCATATGAAATAGCACAGAAGCTTTAATTTTTAAGAATTATTGTGCAGTTGATGACAACCTAAACCACCAGAAGTGTTTTCATTAGACAGGGAGAAGTGTTTAAATGCACCTCTCTCTGCAGCGCTAAAATGTCTACTTCTATGGTGTATCAGGTGCATTTCTGTTGACTTTGGCACCATCATCATCAAAAATAAAATCAGTGGAGCTCCACTGGCTTTTGTTAGGCAGGAAGCTGCTAATGCTGCAGCCACAAGAACTGAAGTCATATATATCAGACAGGTCAGCGTGGCATTGACCTTCACCTGCATATGCATGCTTGTTTTCATGTGTAATAGACAACTCCGTTGCTACATCCAGGATCTCATTACAAGCTATCAAGTTGCAGCTAATACAGTTAATATAGTCTGAACAGTGATTCAGCTGACTTCTCTGTGTCTGTACGACCAGATTAAAAAGTGCCAGGACATGATCACTGAAACTTGATCATCCGTAATATTAAATTATTAGAACAGCCCTGGCAGTTTTGGCCTCTGCTAGCTCTCTGCCAAGAATTCCTAGGCTGTTTCAATGATTAGTCTTGGCTAGGAACTATTCCAGTAGGCAGTCTGATGTGGTCACCTTGTTTTGGAGGCCAAGACAGTTGCACAATATGGGTATGGCCACATCATGCTGTAGGATCTCAGAACCTAGAGAAAGGCACTGTTACTGGTACAGAAGTATAGCTTTCCAGTCTGGATTTGCAACTAATCATATTACAGGTATTCATCTTTGTCTGGTTTTGCACCAATTACAAATGAGCCTTTAATAAGGTGCTCGAGCAACCAACCCCCTTTCCCTGGCCCATAGCTCAGCTGTCTTGATTGCCTCTTTGCCATGCTGCTAGCAATCTTTCCTGTGCTATAAGCAATTTGGGATTAAGACAAATATCTTCTGCACAAGTTGGTGTCCTGATTAAAGTTTGGAGTGGAACAGGGTTTCCTCACTGTGGCTGTCACAGTGATTAGGTGCTTGTGAGTGACATGTAAAGGGGGCCTACAGGAGAGCTGGGGAAGTACTTTTTACAAGGGCACGTAGTGATAGGATGAGGGAGAATGGCTTCAAACTGGAAGAAGGTGGATTTAGATGAGATATTAGGATGAAATTTTTCCCTGTGAGTGTGGTAAGGCACTGAAGCAGGTTTCCCAGAGAAGCTGTGGCTTCCCCATCCCTGGAGGTGTTCAAGGCCAGGCTGGATGGGGCTTGGAGCAACCTGGTCTGGTGGGAGGTGTCCCTGCCTATGGCAGGGGGTTGGAACTCGATGATCTTCAAGGTCCCTTCCAACCCAAACCATTCTGTGATTCTATGATCTAAATCCCACATTGGAAGTCAACAATTGCAGATCTCTACTTGAACAGATGACACACAGTGTATCACTAATCTAACAAACAAAACATATCCATGGAATTATAAAAGATGACTTGAAATATAATCCTTTATAACAAAGAAAACAAACCACCTGGAGGACTCCCTTACAAGAAATCCCTAGTTACTTCAACTTACTTAGTTACTTCAAGTCTAGCCCTCTGGAAAGCAACTTACATCTTCTGAGGTCAATATCACAGGCAAAACCTGGTTATGTAAGCCATGATGTAATCAAGTACGTAATCAATTTCCAATGAACTAATTAGTGCATTGTGTAATGCACAGAGGGGCTGAAGGTGTACGCGGTATTTGCTTTCTACCACCTGGTGGGCTAGGTCTGCTGGGGATCGGGGCGGCATCTGGCTGGGGACCAAGAGCTCTTTCCTTGTGCCTTCATCACTGAAATGTTTTCTTCCCAATTTCTAGTTTAAGACAAGTTTCAGTTAATTTTCTTGCTGGAACTGTGCGCTTTGTGGGTTGAACACACCTCAATATATGACTATGCCATTTCTTAGAGGTCAGAGACAGGACCCTAAGCGCCTCCTTGATATCTGCTATCTCTGTCCCTTAAATATCTCCTTGAGGATAAGGATGAATAAACATCCGTCAGGTGAACCTCTGGGAGCACGATGTAAATCTACTCTCTGCTTCTCTCCTTATTTCATCTCCCCATCCATGGATGGTGTTTCCCCACCACTCTGGACCCCATGCTGGGGAATGAGGCTTGATCCTGTCTTAGTTGGGAGCAGGACTGATACTGCAGCACCTACAGAGGCCAGCCTGAAAGGGTTTCTCAAAAGAAAAGCGAAGCCACTGAATTGCTAATTTTTGAGCTCCCTTGTTCACAGACACACCTATAAGGCATAAGCCAATCTGATTTTCACCTGCTGAAGTTGGCAAAATGCTCAAGGCTGTTTGCAGGCACCCAACCCCACAGCAGCTAAGAGGGTCACTTCCAGCCTTCTGCATAAAGGTCTTCACAGAGCCACCCACGGCTAATAGCTCCCGTTCCTCCTTGCATGACTTTGCTGGGAAACCATGCCTTTAATGGCAGCACCTCAACCTCCCCCTCCTAGGATGGGATTCCTCCTGGGTAATGAGCCAGACACTGCCAGGCAAATGACCTTTGGAAAGGCCAAGACTTGCTAGCAGCATTAGGGGCTGCATTTCTCAAGAGTCCTCTGTACACTTTTCACACCCACATCTTTTCGGGGGTGTAAAACAACATTCCACTCACCTTTCACCTTCATCTCCAGCCCTTCAGAGGGACACTGTCTTTGTTTTTGTGGGTGTTGGTACAAAGAGCATGTGTAAAGGTTTGGCCTTGGTAAGGAATTAGAAAACTATAGCAAAAACTCCTTATCAATGCAAAAATGTGTCACCACTTCACAGGCAAGCCCCATGGATCACTGCTTTTTAGGTAGGACCTGCAAGGCAGAGTCCTCTGGGCTGCTTAGTCAGATCATCTGAAACTGATTGTGAATAGGTACATATTTGGCCTTAAATTCTGGGGTTTCTTTCGTGTCTAACTCCTTCCATTGCATTGGGGCAGAAGGACAGATGATGAACAGGGAAATTTCGGTATGCCAAAAGTTATTCTGGTATACCTTCCTGTGTGCTGATGGAGTCTTGTGATAGGTGGCAGTGGACCCAGTCCAGCAGTGGGTCAGATGGTGGTTGCCAAAGGAAGGACAGGAAGGAGAGTTGTGTCAACGATGCAACTAAACATGACAGGGACCATTCCTAAGTCAGCTAGGGTGGTTGGCCACATCCACCCTTTCACCCTCCAGAACAAGGTGGCTGAATTAAAACTATCTATTGGGAATGGTCCCTGGCTCGTGCCAACATGGAGCTGTGCCCAGGGATAGTTTGGGTTGGTGCTAGTTGGTCTGAGCCCAAATGGTCCCCAGGTTGGCTGATATTATAAAGATGTGGTCCCGTACCTCTGCCTCTATACTAGTTGACATGGACATGATGCTGCTGCAGGGGATTTTCCTGTGGATCTTAGAATCATAAAATCATAGAATGGTTAGAGTCAGAGGGGACCTTAAAGATCATCTAGTTCCAATCCCTCTGCCGAGGGCAGGGACACTTCCCACCAGACCAGGTTGCTCCAAGCCCCGTCCAACCTGGCCTTGAACACCTCCAGGGATCTTCTCACAGGAGAGGGTAGATACAGCCTTTCTCTCTCACCTTCCCCTGCACTCACACCTCCTGGGCCAAAACACTCACCAGTTATGCTCATACACTATTTGGACCAATGTTGTTGCAATCACACTACAGGTAAGTGAAATCTTTGGTTTTTCCCCTACCAACTAATTGGCCCTTTTGATTACAACAGTTCTTTGTTTGATCAGCCATTTCACCAGTATAAAGGATGTAGGTCTTGTGTAGTGATTTAGTTGGGAGAACAGTTCTGAGTACAAGAATACGATTTACAATCTCAGAGGCATAAAGGAAGGATGGAAGGAAGGAAGCAAGCAAGCTAGCAAGCAAGTTGCGGGACCAAATCCCGTTTGGGAGACAGCTCCTTTTCTTACATAAGTGACAAAATCCCAGGGAAAAGTTTACACAAATGAAAGAAAATTGGTTGGTTTCCCACGCGCAAAAGACTAAGAAGCAGTTGTTTGTCTTCCACTGGAACAAACCTTGTGAAGAGATTGTGCCAAGAGAACATCACAGCTGTGAGATCAGGTGCCCATGAAAAGTGTACTGATAACAGCAAAGTGAGAAGATCTGCCAGTTCTCCCTGCTCTTTCAGATGGGGGAATCAATGTTATCCAGATGTGCTGCATCTGCATGACTTTCCCCTGACTTTCTTCACCTGTATAAAATAGGGATCTCATCTGGCTGGGGAAATGGGTAAACAGTGGATTTTACCTTTTTTTTTCCCTGATGTAAACATGTAAATAAATGTACTGTAGGCTGGAACAGTGAGATTTTTGTAGACAGCTCTCTATGCCTCGTTAATCATTATTTGCTTTGCACTGGAATTTAGTAGTCTCTCTTGTACCCCATCTGGTACCCGGACAAGCCCTTCCCTAGTGGGAAGTCACCAACTGGAAAGAGAAGTAGAGGCACAGAGAGAAGCAGGCAGAGGAGGGGAGAGCAGACAGGAATCTGCTGGGTCTCGTTAAGGTATTGCACATGATTCGGTGGGAGCTGAACTTGCCTTGCTGGGTAATTTTGCAACTAATTGATGCTTACAGCAAATTTAAATTATTTGGGACAGCGATAGAAGTGGTATCTGAGCTACTCTGGCACCATCATCTGTGTGTTCTTTTCTCTCCTGATCAATGAGAAAAATCGCTCATAATCCTCTTTCTGCAGGTTGTATATTTGAACGTGATCAGGGAAATTCCCAAGAAAACACCCTGGAAGAGTGGTAAGCACACAAACCTGGAAGTAAGTGTCAGTGGGAAACTCAGAGAGTGTACGAAAGAAAATGTGAGGCTCTGCCTGCCTTTTTCTTAATCTTTTCTGTGGGCAGCTGGACCACTGTAAGAGACAGGACCCTGGAGTAGACATGGAATGACTCTGCACAACCTTTCCTAGCTTTCATTTGAGATGACTTGCCTAAGATCTCAGAAAAGTTTGGTCAGGGCAGAGCCTTTCAGGCATGGCATGGTGAGCCACATGTGGAGCCTCTGAAGACACAAGTTTGATTCCTTGTTTCAACAACCCATTCCAAGAAGGTCTTTCCATCCCCATGTTGGTAAAGGAGGTTTTCTCTCCCCTGCTTCCCAAGGGTATTGTAAGAATCAATGTATGAATGGTGAAGATGTTCTGCTGTCCCAGGGGATGACAATACATCTGAGATGCTGCAGGGGAAAGGACTCTTTGGTATTATTCCTCTGTCAACCTTGGGAGAAGTGGAATGATGTGCCGAGCAGCGCCACATGCTCCAGCTCCACCTTTCCACTTTCTTTCTTGGTAGAAATTCACATCACGACTTGTTTGCTGCAAATATAAGGCATAAGAAGTGTCTAGCACACTGTGATAGAGCAGAGAATACTATTAGAACAATTACCTTCAAACTGATGAGCTCTGACTTGTATACCTCTCATTTAGACATTTATCCATTTAAAAAAATTAATCTTGATTGCACCTCGCTAACAGCATTGGTATCTGCTCACAAGGGTCGTCCTTTGTCTAGGTCTTTTTGGACTTTGTTCTGAGATTTGTCTAGTTCCTAAGAAGACAACCTGGCATTCACTCCGAAGTATATCCTTGGTCTGCACCTGGAAAAACAAGTGAAAAATAGCAGAGAGGGTTTAAAAAACCCATTATGAATGCAGGTCTTGAACCTGGCATCGTAAAGAGATTTTGAAGATTTTCAGGTTTGGGGATTGCAGGAGAGGTCGATATAAGAAATTACTTTGAGCCCTTTTTATTGTTGTTTTGCCCTGAAATAATTCCAAAGAAATATTCTTCTCCTATGGATCCTTGGCTGATAATCCATCTCATATCACATCTGGTTTATGGTCTGATTTTAAAGGTATCAGTGTACTATCTGAAATCCCTTCTGTCTCCTGATTGCAGAGAAAGACATATATCAGTCACGTGCTATCACCAAAATACATTGGGAAAGAAATAATCCCCAACAACTCTCTGCTGGGGCAATCTTGACCTTATGTTATAACATAAGAACAGAGCAATGGCTTATTGGCCCATTTATCTTTAGACCTTTTTGACCTTGCTGGTACCGTCTGCCTTCACAGCCTGCCATGGCAGCAAAGTCGAGAAGTTTGCTGTCTGAAAATGTCAAGATGTCTTTCCTGAGTTGTAACTGCGAGTCCAGTGTCATGGTCTGGGCTGTTTTTTTCCGTGGATGCATTTCCCTGGTCTACTTCAGTCATCTATTTTCCCACTCACTCCATTTTAAGAAGTTCACTGCAATTGGCACAGATTTTAAATATCTGAAATAAAACTGCAGACCTGGAGATTTCACTCTCTATTCTTTTCACCATGCCATTGTTGAAGATATTGACAAAACTTTGTCCCTACATTGAAGACTGGGGCACCCCATGGATGACTGGCAGTCACAGCCCTGGCACTGCCATCCTGCTCTGCACTAAGGAAGGAGTGAGCCTTGGATGTAAATAGGGGTAGCGATGAGAGCCTCCAGGGACAGGCTTGATCAGAGAAAACAAGAAACACAAAGCTTGGGATTTAGATCTTAATAGACTCCTCTACCACTTCTCCAGCAGCTGCTTCATTGGTGATTCAGGGGTTAGTGCTGGTTCCGGTCCTGTTCAATACGGTCCTGTTCAATTCCTTTTCAATACGGTCCTGTTCAATTCCTGTTCATCAACGACCTGGAAGAAGAGATAGAGTGTACAATCAGCAAGTTTGCTGATGACACAAAACTGGGAGGGGTGACTGACACGCCGGAAGGCTGTGCTGCCATTCAGCTTGACCTGGACAGGCTGGAGAGTTGGGCAGAGAAAAACCTTATGAAGTTCAGCAAGGGCAAGTGTAGGGTCCTGCACCTGAGGAGGAATAACCCCATGCATCCGTACAGGTTAGGGGCTGACCTGCTGGAGAGCAGCTCTGTGGAAAGGGACCTGGGAGTCCTGGTGGACAACAGGATGGCCATGAGCCAGCAATGTGCCCTGGTGGCCAAGAAGGCCAACAGCATCCTGGGGGGCATCAAGAAGAGTGTGGCCAGCAGGTCGAGGGAGGTCATTCTTCCCCTCTCCTCTGCCCTGGTGAGGCCACATCTGGAGTACTGCGTCCAGTTCTGGGCTCCCTGGTTCGAGAAGGACAGGGATCTGCTGGAGAGGGTCCAGCAAAGGGCTATGGAGATGATGAGGGGACTGGAGCATCTTTCTTAACAAGGAAAGGCTGAGGGACTTGGGGCCTTTTAGTCTGGAGAAAAGAAGACTGAGGGGGGATCTTATCAATCAATACTTATAAATACTTAAAGGGAGGGTGTCACATAGGTGGGAACAGTCTTTTTTCAGTGGTGCCCAGTGATAGGACAAGAGGTAATGGACACAAACTTGAACATAGGAAGTTCCATCTAAACCTGAGGAGGAACTTCTCACCTGTGAGGAGAGCAGTGGCACAGGCTGCCCAGAGAGGTGGGGGAGTCTCCCACTCTGGAGCCATTCCAAACCCGCCTGGACGCTGTCCTGTGCAACTGCTGTAGGTGACCCTGCTCTGGCAGGGGGGTTGGACTGGGTGGTCTCCAGAGGTTCCTTCCAACCCTGACCATTCTGAGATTCTGTGATACTGAGGGAAAAAGAGGCTAAAGAACTTGTCATTGGCACCAGTGCCTAGGAGTTAGCCTCCCTCCACAAACAGGAGGATCTTTATCCTTAAAAAAAGGTGCAGCAGAATAAAAATGACCTTGCTTTGATCACTAATGGGGACCTGGTCCTCAACTTAGACCATGAGCCTTGAGTCAACAGGGAGCAGAGAAATGAAAAGGAAACTTCATCTTCCAGTGTAGTCATGGGATTGTGCTAGAAGTGAGTGTAGCCAGAAGAATGGCACAGATTCTTAGACAGCTGGAAAAAAATCCACATTGCCTGGTAATATATTTCAAATTTTTGTAATCGTTTTCACCAGACACAGAAAATCCAGAGTTGGACCCAATCTAGTGCTGTTAACAGGGGTCCCAACTCAGGAAAGTTTGGCTTGAACGCACAGACTTCATGTCTTCCCTTGGTCAAGCTCATCCCATGTCGATATAAGAGTAAAATGATTTGTACAATGGACCTCAATAGGACTCACAATTTTCTGAGAACTGGATTTTCATTGGAAAATAAAGATATATCTGAAACAGCATTTGTTACAAGGATTTACAAATTTATGGAATATTTTTAAGCCTTTCTCCCTCACACTTCCTTATCTGATAGTCTCAAAAATTTCCTTGTTTATGCAATGTAGAGTGTTTTAAATAGAAAAAGCCAAAGACCCTCAAGATTATTAAATAATTTGGCTACTGAGTAACCTATGACAACTTTCCTTGCATGGGATACATCAAGTTCTACTGACTGGTAATCTGTCCCTTTGATTAAACTTCATCATGAGCCAGCTCTTGACTATATTGTGACTGAAGTCACTCCTGCTTTCAAAAAAAGAAGAAGACTTTAAAAAGTCTTAAAAGTTGAGCCCATTGAAGAGTGAAAATAATTGTAAATCTCAGTACTTTTTATGAAATGTAAAAACTGTTCCCATCAGCTGCAGTGAAAATAATACTTCTAACCAGAAGTACACCAGAATAATACTTATAAGCTATTATTCTTTCAAGAGTGTGTTAGCGCTCCCAGCAAAAGCATCTAGCAACCTGCACTGTATTGTTTTTTTTTCCTTTGTGGAAGATCTGCAAAAGGAAATATCTGAGTTTCTTTCCATTCAGAGAAGTCAAAGGGACAGAAAATCACATTACAGAGACAGAATGGTGGCATAGATATTCCCCCTGGTTCAGCAATGATCATGGCTCGGTGGATGCACTCAGTGCATAGAGGGTTTGACGTGTCCAGACTCCAGTTGCAATGTTTTTCCCATGTCACAACTCATGCATTCGGTCCACAGACAGGAGCCCTTTGGGTGCTTTTCTTGCTTAGTTGTGTTTTGGAACAGCTATGGTTGTAAAGCAACAGTGATGTAGCGTCATCTGGAGGACAGCCACCAAAGAAATCCTTGGCTCACTCATCAGTGACACACTAGGAGTTTTGGGACACGGGATAAGGGCCTGTAGGTCTGCAGTCATCAGATAACTGAGAATGGGAGTCATGGAAGGACCTACACTTAGTGTTTTAGTACAGGCTTGGGGACAGTGGAAGGACCCTGATGGGTCTTGCCCTCCTTGGTTCATCAGATTGTTCTGCCTTCTGTCTGTGGCTGTGATTCCCGGGCAGTGCCTGGGCTCTCTAGAGCTGTGATGCCCAGCTGTGGGGTGGTCTGAGCCCAGGGGTTGTCTATTTTCTCTTCCGTCTCCATCCCCCAAGACACTTGTGGATGGAGCCAGGCAGAAAGGAGATCTTCCAGGGTTGGGGGGTCAAACAGGATGGCCCGTGTCCAGATAGATTAAGCCTCTTGTACTTTCAGGCCAGCAGCATTGTCAAAGCCAACGTGCAATCCCACCACAAATGAATCTATGGAAATAACCTCTTTGAGACACTCCATCTATCATCTACCCTTAGCTGATATTCCTCATTAGATAAATAACATTTGGGTGGCTGCAAGAGCTTCTGAAGATGTTAATCCAGTACTATATTCAGCTGTTGTCCAAAACATCAGGAACACACCTGAGTTTGTTGGAGGTGTGAGCTCAAGGCTGCTCTGTTAGGTGAGTCCCACACTTGTATTGTTCTCATGGACTTTTGGATCAATGTGCTTCTCTGTATGCAGGATGCAGAGCTGTGGGACTTTTCTTCCTGCTAAATGACTCATTCTGGCACAGGTGTAGCAGCCTGAAACTGCTGTGGGAGGGTGCACTGCTAGTGTGGGTACAGCTGGAGAAAGTACTTCCCCCCTACTCTTTTCTTGTCTTTCTCTTTGTTCCATTGTCTCTTTTCATTATGGCTCCTGTTTCTGCCTTCTAAAATTCACATTTAAGTTCCCTTAAAAAAGTTCAGTTACTTCTAATGAACTATAACTCATATAAAGTCATTCCCATAGCTTCAAGTCTCCTTTTTTTCCAACTCCCCACCTCTTCCGTCCATGTCACCAAGAAATGCATGGGGCACCAGGAAGAGAGTAAGTAGAGAGTTAAAGATCCCGATGACTAGTCCTGACAGCTTGGTTTTGGTTCCCCACAGCCAGGTGTCTCAACAGAATCAACAAAACGACACTGACATAGTGAAACAAGTCCGGTGATAGCCACCAAGGTGATGGGGGACTTGAGTACTTGAGATGTGAGGAGGGGTGAAAAGAATTTGGTTTATTCAGCCTGAGGAAGAATATGCAAAGGGATCTTATCCAAATCTTCAACCACCTAATGGCAGAGTATAGAATAGATGGACCTATACATTTCTCAGAGTGCACAGTGGTAAGATGGGAGGAAAAAAACACAAAGAGCAACAAGAGAACACGGTTGCCATGAGGTGCCAGGCTTGCAAGGGCCAGTGCCACAATGGATAATGTGCCTTACTATGGATCAGGAGACTGCAGGCTGGGCTTTTTGTGGAAGTCCTCATCTGGAGTCAGCCGCCCTTGCCATTCTGGAGGGGGACTGGGATGAGAAGCAGTACCCAGACATGGAGCCACAGCCACATCCACTAATCCTGTCTCCATTGTAGATATATGATGAGGGAAGGCTGAAGCTCTCCTGATACTTCCCAACAGTGGTCCAACAAGGAAAGACCACTCTGTAATGGCTTATTTACTGTCCTTCACCAGGGCTGTGGGGTACAGGGTGAGAAGGGAAAAACAAGTTGCTTGTGAGATGCCCAGCTCACAGTGCTATAACATGGACGTGGGACATCCTGACCCCGGTGTGATTTGAACACACAGCTTTCTGATCTGGAGTCAAATGCACTACCATTGAACCACAAGGTCAGGGCTGGGGGTGTTGTGCCCAAATGTCATGCTGGACATTATGTCCATGGGCTGTTCTTTGAGGGAAGGGGACTTTTGATTCATCTGGCGTGACAAAGGAGTGGGAGCATCTTTGCCAGCTGCCTTGCTAAGCCCCCAAGGAGGGCTCTAAATGAGGTACTTCAGAAGAGGAAGGCCTAAACAGGACCATTGCCCAGAGCAGCCCTGCAGGGCCTTTCCCAGGAGAAACAGGTTCTTGAGCATCATGTCTCCAGAGGGGCAGGAGGAATGGTGGCCTACCGCCTCTCTGAGGAGACTGACCTCAGTTGCCTGACAGATGCACCACCACCACCTCAAGCCCTGTAGCAGGAGAGACCCTCACATCTTTTGCATGGCCTGCCTGGGGTCACCTTCCTCCCTACAGGAGGATGGAGTGTGCTTTGAGTTCGTCTGTCCCCATATATCCTGGTCCTATGCTGTTTCCTCCGCACCTCTGCCCCATCCTTCCATGGACTTTTACCCTCCAGCCTGATCACCATGCTGTGAGCACAACTTGGCTGCCGTCTCCTCAAGGGGTGGCTCTGTCCTCTCCACCTCCCATAGTCCTTCTCTTGGGGTGGCCCAGATGTCAATGGGCTGGTCCTCATGGAGAGGACATCCCCACCACCCAGGCCGCAGTCTGTGCCAGGGACCTGCATCCCTCCACCCTGACCTCGTGGCGCAAGGGCAGCGCGTCTGACTCCAGATCAGAAGGTTGTGTGTTCAAATCACACCGGGGTCAGCCTTGGGGCACCACTGCCCACCCTCTGTATTGCCCCATGCTTTTCTGGGGGGCCCCTCTGCCTGAGGGACAAGGCAAGGCAAGGCATTGGCCAACTGTAGCGGGGGCGCCTCAGGAACACCTCGGGGAAAACCTGATGCCCAGAGATTTCNCTAGTCTGGCCAGCCTCACCTCAGAGCCCAGGTGGAGACTGTGGAATAAATACTCCTGAAAAACATGCCCAAATGAAGGAAGGATGTGACGATGACTGGAAACAGTGGTCATGGATTCACCAAAACCAGACCCCTCCTGGCCAGCGTGATAGATTTCTTTGAAGAGATTACTTCCTCAGTGGCCAAGAGAAAACCAAGCAACATCATTTATCTTGACCTTGGTTTGACCTCCGATGGGGTCTCCCAGGTGTCTCACTGTAGCAGGACACAGAGACAGAGCACCTAAGCTGAATCACAAGGCAAAGCAAAGCGGCTGGACCAGGGGACCAAGGGGGTTGTGGTCAGCGGTTGGCAGTCCAGCTGATGTTCCTCGCTGCTTGATGTTGCCCTCGACATTCTTTGGTGTCTTTGTGATGGGTGCAGAGGATGTTCTACAGAACAAAGGATGCGGGCTGGCTGCCAGGGCCATGGGGATGGCAAGGGGCTGGGGCCAGTGGCGCAATGGACAACGCGCCTGACTACGGATCAGGAGATTGCAGGTTCGACTCCTGCCTGGCTCGACACTTTTAACCTGGCGGCAGGCACCTCCTGCTCCCTCCGTGAAGGCTTTCCTTCTTCTTGGCCAGTGTGTGTCCTCGGGGCTTTCTGCAGGGCCATAGTGCTGGGCTGTCCTCTTGCCCTGCAGGATGGAAAGAGTTCCTCCACACCTTATGGTGCAGCTGGACCTCGCAAAAGGCCCAGAGTTGGAGCCCACACCATAGCCAGTGGCACCACAGCAAATCCC
The DNA here is from genome assembly GCA_013398815.1 of Ibidorhyncha struthersii. Taxonomy (NCBI): domain Eukaryota; kingdom Metazoa; phylum Chordata; class Aves; order Charadriiformes; family Charadriidae; genus Ibidorhyncha; species Ibidorhyncha struthersii. The sequence goes on along the minus strand of VZSZ01005871.1, from coordinate 3,791 downwards.
ACAGCAGGATGAAGATGCCTCCTGAACAGCCACCCTGTAGGCTGAAAAGCACCCAGTGCTCTCAAGCTATGTTGGCACATCACATGCTCTGCTCCCCAGCCGCCTTTTAGGGTCACATTGGTCTTGCTGCTGTTTGTCGACACCTTGTAGAGTTCTGCGTGCAACATCGATGAGCCCCACACAAAGCACGAGCAGGCCACCTGCCTGCAGGTCTGTCCCAAGCCTGGCCTCAGTGTGATTCAGACACCCAGCCTTGTGATCCAGATGTACCATTCAAGAAGCATCTAGATGACACTCTTAGTCATATGGTTTAGTTTTAGGGAGTCCTGTGAGGAGCAGGGAGTTGGACTTGAAGATCCTTATGTGTCCCTTCCAACTTGAGATATTCTATGATTCTATGCAGATGCACCTGCCCACAAGGTGAGGGTGGAGGGATGCAGAATCTGAGCACCTCAGACCCCTCACTTTTATGACTTTGCAACCTTATTTTAGGAATTAAGATTGCTCAGGAGACTACAAGATATATCAGACAGGAAGGGGAAGAATTATGTCTATCAGAATTGCAGCTCCCCTGATGAGGGCTTTAAAAACCTTCACTAGGGGAAAAGCTCAAAGAGGTGTGGAAAAGTAGGGATAGGACAAAGCTAGACTTGTGCCATGTTGTCAGTGTCTTCTTTGTATCGAGGAGGTCGGTTTTGGACATAGTGCCCAATGATGGCATCAGGAGTGCTGGATGCTTGGCACTAATCCCTCCTCTTCAGCTGGTAGCTATGTTCTTGGTAGGACAGCCCAGCATGCAGCTGGCCTTCACTTGTGCAAGGGCATGCTGCTGACTCTTGTTCAAGTTGTTGTCCTTCAGGACCCTCTATGCCCTTTTCTGCACATCTGTTTTTTCTGACAGTCACACCTGGTTTGTAAGTGCTGCATGGGGTTATCCCATCCCAGATGCAGGATGTTGCATTTGCCTTTGCTGAACTTCCTTCACCCTGCCCAGGTCACTCTGAATGACAGCGTCTCTGCCAGTGTCAGCTGCTCCTTTGTCCACTGATGTCATCCATGAACTCACATAGGATTCATCCTATCCCATTACTATGTTAATGAAGATGTTCAGTAGTGTCAGTGTCAGCATGGACCCCTGAGGAGCAGTAGGAGCAATTAATCGCCATTTGCACTTCCAGCCCCTGACTGCAACCCTTCAAGCCCAATGTCCCAAGCCATTTTCCACCCACCCCTTACCCACAGTTACTAGTGAAGTTTCAGATAGCTTTCACTCGGTGGTGCTCAGGAAGACAGAGAGGAGATCTGCACAGGGCTTATGAGGAAAACACACACTCAGAGACCTCAGGAGCAATCATGCTGCCCAGCCATCTAAGTCAGCAGGCCAGGTCAAAAAGGACTTGAGGAGTGGTGGTTCTTGAAGCAGGTGGCATGCTTGCAGCTTTGAAGCAGTGTGTCACAAAATGATGCTCCTGTGATGCTGATGCCAGAGAGATGGACAAAAAGCCTGGTAGGGGAAGGACCCCATGAAGATAGCTGTCCCTTACCACCTTCACTTCACAACAGCCAGGCAGTTTCAGGGTGAGCCAGGCAGGAGATGAACCTGCAGTCTCCTGATCCGTAGTCAGGCGCATTGTCCATTGCGCCACTGGCTCCAGCCTGTGGTCCCACCAGGTGCCCCCACCATGCTTTCTATACTACTTGGATATGTTGGTGGTCTAAGGGAAGTGGCAAGACCTCACCCATCGATGACAGCCTTGCCCTACTTACCTATGGGGGAGAGGTCAGTATTGGCCCCACTGGTCCCACCACCTAGGAGAAGTGGTGTCTGTGCTGAGTGCCCCCAAAAGGAGGGCAGGCAGCAAGGGCAGATGGTGGCCTCGAACCCCTCAGCTGCTCTGGTGGGTTGGAGGAGACATCTTGCCTGCCCCATGGGAAGTGTGGCTACAATTCCCATCCAGTGTAGGGCTTGGAGCAGCCTGGGAATCTCTTGAGATGTGGTGCTCAGCTGAGGGGTAAGCTCAGCCCACGATCACGTGTTTCGTCCTCCACTTACTCCTGCCTGATGACAGAGGGCAGAGCAGATGAGTTGTGGGTAGTGAGATCTTGCATGATGGCTGATTAGTCTGTGCTAGCCTGTACATGGGCATCTTCGACCTTCCTTGTCCAAGCCGCAAGCAGGGTGAAGGTACCAAAAGGTGATGACAAGTCCAAGCCTGCCAACATGGGATGGAGCAGCTAAAGAAGAAGGAAACGGGACCTTCCTATTGGATAATAGAGTGATTCAGGTTGGAAATGACATGTGGAGGTCCCTAGTCCAAATTTATGCTCAACTTATGACATTCAGATCACTGCCTTGCCTGCTTGAACTCCGAATAGCTCCAATCATGTAGAGCCCACAGCCTCTCTGGGCCCCATTCTCAGTGATTTACCACCCTCATGGTGAATTATTTTTCCACCAGTATATGCAGAGCATCCCCTGATGGGTGGGAAGTTTTTGCTGTGCAGGAAGCACAGCAGGAAGGGAAAAACAACAAGAAAGGCAGGCCGTCATGGAGAAAGGGGTCCCCTGTCACCATCAGTACTGCGGCCAGGTTGTGGGGAGGAAAATGATGAGCTAGGCAGGAGTCAAACCTGCAATCTCCTGATCTGTAGTCACGCACATTGTCCATTGTGCCACTGGCTGCGGTCCTCCTGGAGCTCTGGGAGCTTCCCAAAAGCAAAGTCCTGTCATGTGAGGAGGAAGCACCCCAGCAGCACCCTGCAGAAATGGGGAACCCTTACCCTGGTGTGATTCAACCACACAACTTCCTGGTCTGAAGTCAGATGTGCTGCCCCTGTGCTACCAGGTCAATATGGAGGGATGCACCCCCCAGACATGGACCCAGCCTGGGTTGTGGAGACATGCTCCTTAAGGAGACTACCCCAGAGCTGGCCACCACAACCCCCAGGAGACCCAGGCCTGACCCCAAACCTTAAAAGCCGGGCATTGCATCTGAGTCTCCTGTGGTGCAGGTGAGATGTCCCCCCTGACTCAGTCACTGTCCCTGGCACCCACCGGGCACCCTTTGCACCAACTGAAAACTTACATGCTGAGACCCTGATCCCATGCCTTAGTTGCAGCCCTCTCCCTTCTTCACTCCTTCACTTTATCACTCCTTCCTACCTTCATCAATGACAAAAATATTGGGAGAATACTCTTTCCTCAATAGTTGGTCAGAACCTCTCGTTTCAAATTCTACCTGTTGTATCTCATCCTCTCATCATGGAACACTATGACATGCCTGGCTTGATGATCTCCTCATAGGTACTGGAAGGTTTCTATCAGGTCCTCACTGAAAACTCCTCTTCCTTAGGCCAAATAAACCCTGTTCCCATAGCATCTCCTCATCAGTGGGCGCTCCAATGCCAGAACATTTTGATGGTTGTCCACTGGGCTTGTTCCAGTTGATCAGTGTCCTGAATGCCCCAAAGCTATATTCAGTATTCCCAGTGTGGAACATGAGTAAGCAGTGGGAGTAGAGACATGTCAGTCATGAGTAGAGTGATGAGACGTGGTGTCAAGCTCTACCATAAGGTGTGGAGGAACTCTTTTCCATCCTGCAGGGCAAGAGGACACCCCAGCACTATGGCCCTGCAGAAGGCCCCGGGGACACACACTGGCCAGAAGAAGGAAAGACTTCACAGAGGGAGCAGGAGGTGCCAGGAGGTGGGGGAGGGAGCTGCAATTCTGATGGCAGACATAATTCTTCTCCTTCCTGTCTGATATATCTTGTAGTCTCCTGAGCAATCTT
>VZSZ01005870.1:113357-162658 GCA_013398815.1 Ibidorhyncha struthersii | reverse complement strand
TGCCCCAAGCCTGTCAGTGTTTCAGAGGCATTTGGACAATGAGCTTAACAACATGCTTTAAATTTTGGTCAGCCCTGAATTGTTCAGGCAGTTGGACTAGGTGGTCCTTGTAAGTCCCTTCCAAATGAACCTCACCCCTTCCCTTCCCTTCCCTTCCCTTCCCTTCCCTTCCCTGTCCTATATCCTGTGGGACCACTCTGGCACAAGAAAGATCCCCTGCTACTGACTATCTTAAACTATGTACAAAATATCTCTGACTGTCTTAACTATGCACAGAAGACTGTCCCAAGTGACCGTTTTTGCACCTGCAGACGTAGTTACTACTATATCCTAAAGTATCATATCTATCTACAGTTAGGTCAGTTCTGTAGCAGGAACTGCCTGGGAAGGCTCTGGAATGGCCGGATTCACCACCCCAGGATGTGACTCGGCACACTGCGACAAACAAGTTGGTCTAGGCACAGGCAGGAGCTGCCAAGAAGAGTCTCGGAGTTAGTCAAGAGTTTAGTTGCAAGGGTCGCTAGGAGGGCAGTGAATCACCTTGTCTCAGGTCAGACTGTTGTCTCAAGCCAGTCGTTGTCTCATCCGTGCAGATAATGAGCTCAGGAGTTTCTGGACACCCAGAAAATTAATAACTCAGGTGCGTACATAGGCACAGCCTTGATACCCAGTTACACCACAGCTGTAACTGTAGGGCAAGCTTGGGTTTCACACTTACGACTTAAATGTTGTGGCTCTTGCCAAAAAGTCTGCACTCCAGGTGGCTCTAACTCACGTGCTGACAACACTGGGCTGATGAGAGGTCTGCTTGGTGACTTTGCTGCCATTTATCTCACAGATCTCATGAGGAGGAGGCTGCTGATTGGGCTGTCCACTGACACTGTATTTAACATTTGCAAGAAACTTCTCCTGGGTGCACTGTATTCCCTTACAGTAGCCAGCAGGGCTTCTCGCATCTTCCTCAGAAGCCTGGGAATATTGGGAAAAAGATCCCGGACTAGCTAAATTATTCCTCTGGTCAAATGTGGCAGTTCCAGTATTCCTTGGCTATACCTACAGTAAGTGAGTTATCACAGGGTCACATGGTAACAGAATCTGGAAGGGACCTCAGGTGGTGTCTAGCAGAACCTCCTGCTCACAGCATGGTCAGCTGTGAGATCAGACCAGGTTGCTCAGGGTTTTATCTAGTTGGGTCTTGAAAACCGCGAAGAACCTGTCCCAGTTCTTGACTTTCCTCATGGGGAAAGTTTATATCTGGTGCGAACTTCTCTTCCTTCAATTTACATCCATTATCTGTCATCCTCCTGCCATACACCACTGTGAAGAGCTTGGCTCTGTCTCCTTTTTGACCTCCCATTAAGCACTGGGGGCTGCTGTTAGGACCCCTGAAGCCTTCCCTTTCCCAGGCTCAACAAGCACAGCTCCCCCGTCTTCTTCCTACAGGTCAAGTGCTCCAACCCCAACCATCTTGGTGGCCCTCCACTGAACTTGCTCCATTTTATCAATGTCTTCCCTGTATTCCCTGTGTCACCCCAAAACTGGATGCGGCACGGACATGTCCAATGAGTGCCGAGCAGAGGGGGATAATCACCTCCCTGGATCTCCTGACTCTGCTCCTGCTCAAGTGGCGCAGGAGCCTATTGGTCTCTTTTCTGCCAGGAGGCATGGCTGGCCCATGCCCACCTTGCTGTCTGCCAGGACCTCCAGGAACTTCTCTGGAGAGCTGCTCCCCAGCCTGCCAGTCTTCTGCCTGTGGTGTTGCCAGGGGCTCTTCCTCCCAGGGGCAGGAGTTTGTATTTGTCCTTGTTGAATTTCATGAGGTTCCTGTTGTTCCTTTCCTCCAGCCTGTTTAGGTCCCTCTGAGTAGCAGACCTGCTTCGTATTGACTTTCTCTCCAGTTTGGTGTCATCTACAAACTCGATGATGTACGTTTTGCCTCATTGCCCAGATCATTGATAAAGATATTAAATACAATAAGTCCCAGGACAGACACCTGAGGAACTCCACTTGTAACTGACACCCAGACAGAGTACAACCCATGAACCCTCTAAGTCTGATGATACTCCTTCTTTGAAGCCTGTCCTTACATCCACCTCCTGTATATGTCCTTTCTGCATTGGAACTCAGTTATGAGTTCCCTGATTAGCCAGACTGGTCTCCTGATATATCTGCTTGTTGTCCTGACTTGGGATGGACCATTCTGTCTGGAGGAGGTTATCCTTAAAGACTTGTCAGCACTCTTAAGCATCTTTGCCCTTCATTGTAGGACCTATCCCAGAAGGACATTGACACTGTAGTAAAGGCATTTAAAGTGAGTAAAATGCTTCCAGCTCTTCTCTTAATGAATAATTAGAGAGGCCAGTGTATTAGTTTAAAGTAAATGGAATCTCCTTTATCGAATTTGCAGGTCACATATAAACATTTTCTATTTGATCTCAGAAATAAAAAGCCCTCCTGGGGGTACACAGTTCAGAGAGTTTTCTACTGATCCTGTTGAAAGAAGATACTTATCTGTCCTGTGTGTCTAGAGGGAACTGGATCGGCTAATTTGAAGTGAGGCATAGAATGGAGATTACCACCTCTGAAGCAAAGGGCGGGTCCTGCACTGAAGCTGCTCTGGCACAGTGGTAAGCAGAAAAGCAATGTGTGTTCACAGAATTAAATCTTAACAACTTTTTCCTTTCTCAGAAGAGTCACTGTATCTGTATAACTTTGCTAACATGGGTTAACATGACTTGCACCACAGATTATCCAGATATGTAGAGTCATCATCAGGTCTTTTCCAGAAGTGGTTAGAGGCCACTAAAGAGCTCTAAAGAGCTCATCAGGAGCAGTGGAAGACAGGAGCTGAGGGAAGACCCAATTAAAATACACAACGCAGTACTCACACCACTTCTCTTCCGCCTTGTCTCCCTAACCTCCCAGACAGTTACTGGTGACATAGGGTCCTCCAAGTTTTTTTTCTACTTGGCATCAGTATCTTCCTACTTGCCTGTGGAGGAGGAGATGGGACCAGCTGCCCAAGCTGTGCTTTCTGAACACCTGATCCATCACTCCTCTCTGCAGAGCTCACCCGAAGGAATTCGATGGTGTAGGGCTTGCAGGAAGAAAGGGAAGGTGTTAGCACCCAAGGAAAAACAGGGAGCTTGGTAAAATAAACTGCCTCTTTCCCCAGTACTTCTCCTGCTGTTTGGGGTTAAATACAGCAGATTCTGAAGGTCTCAAGGCAGCACTGGAACAAGAGAAGAAAGGACTGGAGTGCACTCACTGAGCGCAGGGGTCCTTTCCCTTTCCATGCAGGTTCTTCGCCAATGGCTTCTATGAGAGATGGTCAACAAAATTGCCGGTGTGGGTTTTCTAGGCAGTTCTGGGAAAACCTTGTGAAAAATGCAGCTTTAGTCATGATCAGCACCTTACAGTTGTCTGCTCTGTTGTGGTTATCAGAAAATTATTGTTTGCCAATTAATTTATGTCAAAAGATGTTAGGAGATAACTTTTCCCATAAAGAACTCAAGTCACCATACAGGACATGAGTGTTCATTGTGCTTATGTTTTACAGTATATCCAAAGCAATTGCTTTAGCAAATCACTGTGAAGTGAAGAAATAGGGACATTGGTGTTTCTGCCTCTCCCTTTTGTTCTTTCAGCTGCAAAGAGGTTCCGCTGGGGGACAAAATCAAGAAGCATTTGCTAAAAAATTATAACCCAAGAGAAAAATGATCAGTAAGCTCCACACTGGTAGGTAGATGAGCAACAATAAATCTTTGTTTAAAAAGCCAGCAGCCTGGGCAATGAAAGCCTGGGCAGGTTAGATTTCATTGAATGAACTGTGGCAGCCTTCTGTAAAAAATATTCAACTTGTGAAATACTTTTTTTTTTTTTTAAAAAAAATCACAATTTAAACACCATGGACATTCAGACTGAAGCCTGTTTTCTCCCATCAGAACATAAGCAGAGCTGTGCAGCACCCAGGAGTGATGAGATCGGTGTCCCTGGCTCACTTGATACAGAATTACACTAAACCAGTGAACCCAATAAAGGCAGGGAGTTCCAATTTCAAAAGCCCTAAGTCTGGCTAATTTTAACAGCCTGACACAAGCATCCAGTTGCTCTTCCCTGAAGGTATGTTGGTACCTACGAATAATCTCGTTTTGGGATGTCTGACCTTGGGTGGTGGCTGCTCCAAGCTGACTCTGAAATGGGTGCTGTGCAGAATGAATGAACAGTTAAGCTCACGCTTGATGACATACATTATGGCATGACAGTGTTCAGCTTCTGAAATGGGAAAGGATGGCATTTTGCAGTAGGGAACATGTGTTGCATCTTTTTTCCAATGCCATCACTTTGGGACAAACGCACTTTGAATGTTGACTTGATAAGAATCAGTAATATCTATTCATAAATAGCGCCAACTCAGGTCTCACTAGAGAGACAAGAGGAGAAAAAAACGTGCTTCTTGAACAGAGGATTTCTTTCTTTCTACTGGAATAGAAAGCTCTCCCCCATTCCTGTGAGACTTGTTTTCTCGGATCTGCTTTATATCAGGATAACCACACATATGTTCTTAAACAGTGCAAAAGGGACGGGCAGGTTCAAGGACCTTGTATCTGAATATTTGGCCATATAGAACATTTGGACTTTGTTTCTGAATAGATCTGAACACAGTAAACTATGCCTTTTTACGTGAAATAATCATTTTGCACTGTTCTGCTCAGAAGACTTGGCCACAGGACCAGTGTGCCTGACTCTGAGGTGTCAACGGAGGGGCGCATCAGAAATGATAGCAAGGCTATCCTCGGGCGTCCCAGCACAACAACCTGGCTTCTACTGCAGAAGACGACTGTCTTCCCGGTGTCTCACCATTCCCTCTTCTTTTAGCTTCTTTGGAGCTACTGGATGCTGTAATTTATAGGAGTTTTCAGCCTTCAGTAAATTAACTGAGTGCACATCTGGTCGATAATTGTAGGATTACAAAAGTGACATTTATACAATTTTCATTGTGTGCTCTTAGAATAAAGCTGAAGATTGGGTCTGCAGGCGCTCTCTGCCTCCTCTGAGCTTGTGGGGACAATGTGACAGCAGACCCCATACTTTCGCTGATTTAATATAGGTGCAGCTTGTAGCCATCACCACTGTTAGATAATGTGGAGTAGAACACCCATTAAGCCTATCTGCTGATTGCATCGAGGGCGTTCAAGGAGCAACTCTAAGATCAGCTGAGGTCCTCATTAGTTGGCCCAGCAGTCTGCAGCAGGAGCAGCTCAGCAGCCTTTGTAACCATTGACTGGGAGGTTTCTTCCTGCTTGCAGGGAAGAATACAAAATAATATAAAATAATATTTTCCAGTGTAAAAGCTAGATTTTTTTTCGCATTATGAAGCTGTAAGTGTGACATAATTTAAGTCAGCCTCAGGAATGCTGATTAAATGCAAATAAAAGAGAGAAGGATATATTCTATGCAAACCCTACTTGTATATGTTGCTGGTACAGTTTGTGTTGAAAATTTCAATGCCAGAGTAGCTATGGTTCATCTACCAGCCGTAACTTTAACTGTGACTGTAACTGTCCCCTTGCAAATGTGTATATTGCTCATAAGCTGGAAGCATCTATGTTAAAGACCCTTAAATTGATGTGCTGATACACACACACCAGGTTCAAATTCCAGTTGCTGCATAATTGAAATACTCATGATACATATACAGTCAGAGTTAGAGATAACGGCAAAGACTGCATTTATTGATGTATAACCATTGCATTACTATTCAACTTATGCCTTGACTCTGAGAGAAGCCTATAGATGTAGAACGAGTTTACTTGGCTAAATGGGTGATGTTGTAAAGATCAATTTGAAATTGAGGTGGAGGAGGAGGGAGTGGGAAAAAAAAGCATTAAAAAAATCCAGCACCACACCAAAACAGAGAAGATGCACTCCCGAATGTGTAACTGTGATGAAAAGTGTAAAGCACATCTTTGGTGTTGCTGGCTGTGATTCTCTTTCTTTTGTTTGGGGATGGCTCATGGCTGCCGGAGATATTCAGCTCCCCAGCAGAAGATTAGTATGGGAAAAAGTTGAAAAGGGCTGAGACAAATCTTCATAATATGCGTGAATTTATCATTATCATCGTGGATGGTTATCGCTACTAACTGTGGATTAGTCTGTGTGATGTGTATCATTTGAGGGTCTCTGTCTCATTCAAATCACAAAATTATTCAGGTTGAAGGAGACTTTGGGAAGTTGACTGCTGCTGTGGCTGTGGCATCAGCTGTTTCTCTCAGCCCCCTTGGACAAGGCCTGTCAGGTCTTTGCTGTCTCATGGTAACTAGAGGCAGGCATGCCAATGATCATTGCATGCCCAACCAGTCCTTCCATGGTAGTGAGCAGAAGATCCAGCTGTGCGGCACATCTGACTGGCCCATCCAGTACCTCTATGAAGAAGTTCTCCCCGACACACTCCAGAAATCTCCTGACCTGCTTGCATCCCACCATGTTGCACTTCCAGCAGATAGCAGGGAGGTTAAAGTGCCCAGTGGGAACAAGGGCGTGTGATCCAGAGCTGTTTAGAGAAGGCTTGTCACTTCCTTATTGCAATCAGGTGGTCCCACCACAGTGTTGGTCTTAGTGGCCTCTTTTCTACACTTGACCCATAAGCTCCCAACCTGACTGTCGTCCATCCTGTAGCGAAGCTCCTTGCATGTGTCTGAGCTGCTCCTTCACATGGTGACCCTCATCCTCAGTGCTCCGGCCCCTCCTTTCTGAAGAGCTTGTGTGTCCATCCGTGGCAGCAGTCCAGTTGCCAAGTCACCAAGTCTCCGTTGCTCTTGCAATGACATAGTTTTGTGACCACATGTGGAGCTTTAGATGCTTTGTTTACCAAAGTCACAGTGAAGCTTTGTGTACATAGATATCTTTATGATTTTTTCTTTTTCTTAAAAAAAATATAGCTACTTTTTCTCCAGGTGACTGATTCTGATCTGTTCAGGTCATCTCCATTTCAGCTTAGGTTCCCACTTGAGCTGAGGCTCTGGGACTTGCTGGGAACCAAAGGGTTTAATAGCAAAGAAAGAACAAAAAAAGTGAAATAAACAACCAAAAAATCCCACCCTAGCCCTGTGAATATAAAAGGGTGCAAGGAGGTTTTTATTGATTCCTTCAGACTACGAACTTTATAGCATGCGTGAAAAGTTTTTTCTAAGTGGTCATTACTGACATTTTTCTTTGTTGACAGCCAAAATGAGCAAGAGAAGCTTATATATTTAGATGTTGGCCGTAGCGCAGGAGCTACTGGGAAGGCACACTGAGACATCTATGCATATAAATGACTTGCAGAGTTATTGCAAGGATGATCCTACAGTAGTGATAAACAGATTAGCTTATCTCATATATTATAGAAGCAAGACACTGAGTAAGAACAATCAGATTCAATAGGACAGGAGATTGAAGTATTAGTCATATTTCTTTTCCCATAATGAACAAAGTCTAGGTGGTATTACAGAGGCTCCAGTTTTCCCTTTCTTCTTGACCACTTTGCTAGAAATTAGTAGATGATAGATAAGCGGTGGGATAATAATTTTTTTTAAATTAGGTTTGTCCTTAGCAGTCATATGGCAATATGGAAAAAATAGGCACGTGCACAGTAGAATCTAGAAGCAGGTTTAGCGCTAGCATCAAGTAAGCACATTAACCAAGTAAAATCCTTACAGTTTCTATATTCATGCTCCCAAATGACAAATATCAGAGATCTCGACTTGGCCAATAAGCTCTGTGTTTCTAAGCTTTTAAGAATATTGGTTTTATCCCTAAACCATACATTTTTCCATATAAATTTCTAGGATACAGGCAATAGTTATATACAACATTGTATAGTGCAGTCTGTTCTCTGAATCTCATATTGGGATAGCTATTAGTGTACTTACATTCATCCTTTGTTATCATCCTTAGCACCAGTCACAACTGCAAGTAGTTGTAAGATTTACTGTCTGGTGAGAACATCTTAAACTAAAATACCTTTGTGGTTTAGTATAGAGACATTTTAAACCCTAACGTCTACAGTAATGCTGTTATTAACACTAATGGTCCTATTACTCAATTAAGAAAAATATATGCCTTCTTATTATGCACTTATTACGCACTTATGTTCAAGGTCTTACATTTATTTCTTCTCTGCCAAAAGTTTGTGCATGTGATGTATACCTCCATGATCAGTAATAGGGAAAGAATTAGTCTTGTTAAAGAAGAGGTCTTGATGACCTTTCTTAGCATAGATGAAGCGTTAATGGGGTTGCCCAGGATGTAGGAGGTCTGTGTTCAGGTCAGACAAAGGGACTGAAAAACACATTTCCCAGCCTAATCAGGGCGGGTGTTTTGGGGTCTCTCACCCCCCAGGTGAATGCAGTAACACGAAGCTGCTATATAAAAGGTAAGCGATAGGCTGATATTGCTGCTCTTTCCTCCTGTGCTTTAAGCAGTTACACCGGTACTTTATGGGAGGCTGCTGGAGCATTCGGTGTGCTGTGAGAGCACACCCTGGTCTGATCAGGCCTCTCAGGGGCGTTTGTGCTCCTTTGCCTAATTTTTGGGCCTGGCTTGAGTAGAAATAGGTGCCAAACTACTGAGAGGAGGCCTACACAGAGCTCTGTGCCTGGGGAACTTCGCTATCCAAACAGACCAGATGAGCTGCATCACTCCAATACAGTCATAATGAGAACTGCCCTGTTGGGAATTATAAGATGATTTTGGGAAAGACAGCACTAACGCTGGTTGTAAACTGTTTCTCACTTCAGCATTACAGTGGGGATAGTCATTGTGCAATATTGCTCACTACTGGAACATTGACATTTGCATTTATGAAATTCGACTGGAGTATCTCTTCACTTGGAAGACATCAAAATGCCTCTTTTCAGCACTCAAGAATGTAACTCTGAAGAGGGATCAGGGAGCAATAGCAAGTTTATTGTCCAATAGTTGGTGGGAAAAGGCATGCGTTGGTCCGCCCTGAACATTTCCAGAGACATCAAGAGCAATTCTGAGAAGGAAAAATGTCCCTGCTGTTGCGCTGCACTCTAGAAGCCTGCTGAAGACTATGCCTTACACAAAGGGTCCTCCTTGGGGTGGCTCTGGTGACGGGGAGCTCCCAAATCCAGCTCTTGGGGATTGCCTGGTAGCACAGCATACACTGAAAGGGTATGAGGGTTGTCTTGATGCATGCTAGCATGGGCTGGAGTCAGTCAGAAGTCCAGGATCCAGGGCGTTGTGGTCTTAAGAGTCGTGCATAAATTACGGGAGTGTGGTATGATGGGCAGGGAAGGACACTCCAAAGCCATCCTTCAAACTAAAATATCTCCTCACCGCTGTGCACAGCCAATAAATCATCACAGCTCTCACCAGCTATTCATGTGCTGAAGAGGTCCACTAGCTTTTTAGAGGAAATGCTGTTAAAGAGATTCTGGACAACAGCAGCATTGTGGCCAGGCCTTAGTTTGGGGCCTGAGGCTTCTTCTATGACGGACGTGTTGTCTCATGTTTCTAGGGAAAAACCCAAAGCGATTTCTCCTATATAAGCTGATCCATGAGGACGTCTTTTTGAGGTCAAGGGCTAGCTGGCCATGGTCAAAAGCAAGTCTGTGCCAACGTGTAAAGGCGATGTCGTTGCACTGCCCACAGCCGACGTGGTCTTCACCCACGCAGAATACCTGAAGATAAGCAGAGATGTGCTGACTCTGAGACTGGACCAGAGCTCACACAGCGTAACGGACCCTGCCAGGGTAGCCAGGTTGTCTGCACATCACAGAGGTGCTTACAGCACATTGTTTGCCTGAGGTGGAAGTTAAAATAACTCCTGTTTTTGCAGTTAAGGGCACCTTCTCCATTTTGCGGCACGTGCAATGAAAGAAAGATCTTGTTGCTTCCATTTAGGGTTCTTGCTGAATTAAGCACTCCTTTGCACCCACAAAGGTTAAAGAAGTAGTACGGTTGCCAGGTCTAATAGTAAAGGCAAGATGAAATGTTTTACAGAATTATGGGATAAGTCAGTGCAGATACTTAATTTTCACTGAGAACAAGAGCCATTAAGAGTTTACAACTTCATCTGAAAGTGAAGTTCCTCCTTAAATTCTCTCCTTAAATTTTAGCTGAATGTATTTTTCAGGCATTCATAATATGCTTTAACTAAAATGCAGAATTTTTGGACAAGCAGTTTATTCAATAGTTAAATTTGCAATTGTTCATTTTAGTGCAGTTACAGGTAAAGAAAGCGTAACCTACACCCTTGCTGCCTCGGCAGATCTGTCCACCTTTACTGATGTATTTTAAATTGATAAATCAAGTCCTGAAGTTTAATTCTATTAATTTCCATGGAAAATTCATACGCTACAGGAGAATGCATTGCAATCTATTTTTGTTTTTGTATCACAAAATCATTATTACTAGTGGGTGATTTGCAAATCAATAAAAACCAACCAACTTGACTTCCTGATCCTCTGCTGAATATATTGTCAGTTAGGAATAAAACCCAATTGATTTTACTTGCAAATTGGACAAATTTGATGTGGAATCATTGATCAAGTACAGAGGCTCCAGGAGTTGGCTTTTTTTTAAGAGAGGAATTACATTTGAAAGTTAATTATGGCTTTTAAAAGATGCACTCATCATTGCATTGCAAATATATAAGCAACAGTAACGTTACTTGGATGTTTCTCATCTGAACACTTGGTAAATGAAAGATGGAAGAAGTCATTTTAAGAAATGCTCAGCAGAGATGCTGTGTTACACCCTGGCCAGCGTGCAACACACGGCTGCTTATTTTCTGTGACTAAAACATTTTTGTACAGAAAGGGCCGTGTCTTTGCTGCAAGCGCATTATCTGGAAATCTGGCTTGCAGGTTGCTGCTGGCAGCAAGCTTCTCTCCTGTTCTGTAAGCTGGTAGCTTAAGAGGCTGAGCTTAGTGAAAAACAACAGTGCTTATCTGCACTGTGGACTCCAGGGGACTCTTAACATTAAGGCTTTCGTTGCTGGCAGCACAAAAGGAGTTGCTTTAATGAGCTTTAAAATCACATTAGAATGCAATAAAAATCAAAAGTTCTCGCAAAGCATTCTTAGCAAGATCTGCTCCCTGGATAGACTTGTGGTTAAGAAACTCCAGAATGGGTTTCAGGTAAAATATCTTTTATCCTAAAGTTCTCTACTAATTATTTCCAATTTCCAGCTACTCATCCCTGGCACTATAATAGTGCCGAGCAAGACATTAATCGGGAATGATTTATTCAGTGGACTTCACTGGTTTTAGGTGCTGGTTGCTCACCATTTTTTCAGAGTTCATTCCTTATTTAAAATTGGTAGATGAGTAATTCCAGAGTGATATTTGGTCTGTAATTAGTTGGCAAAGAGCTCATTGTGCCTCCTGGACGTGACTGATGGATGAGAGTTTAAACAGATGTGTATGGCATGTGGTTGGCTTCATTGGATGTATTTAATAGGATAATTGTGTTCCGGTATGAAAAATTGCATTTCATTTAAAGATTATAGCAGAGTCCTCTGAATCTTAGCTACAGTGGGAAACATCCTTATCAATAGGGATGTGTCATGTGTGATTAAAATGGACTGTGCTACAAATAAATAGCCCCCTGGTTTCGCATTTTCTGTTACCTTCACTTCAGGTGGGTTGAGACTTCACCTTTACTCTTAAAATCGGCTTTTTGGAATGTGCAGCTCTAGTCTGGTTAAAGGGAAGAGGTGAATGAAAGTCAAAGTCCCCGAGGGAGGGTGTCAGGGCTCTGCCCTTCCTGCCTCTTGCTCAGGAGGAAGAAATCAAGAGTGGAGGTTGCTGGCAGAGGGAGCTGACCTTGCACGCACGCTTTGCAGGCACTGAGGCGTGCTGGGGGAACTGCAGGAGAAATCTCATTTCAGAAGGCTTTTAGAAGTTGCACTTTGAGACTGCCGAGTTGACCTGCATTGCCGCAGTGAATGGTGCATGGGCAAAAAGGCCTCCCGTGAGAACACACAGCTTGCGGCCGCTATTTTTGGAACAGTAAAAAACCATCGAGGAAGTGGCTCCTCTCAGCTGCTCGCTGAGCTGTAATTTTACATCCTGTAATGCCCCGAGAAACCAGCTGTGGGGAGGCTGCAGACACCTCCAGGGTGGAAGAAATTAACATTTTTGGCTTTTAAGATAATAAAGCAGGAAAGATAACACGACATTTCAATTCTTTTTAAGAGGCCAGGACATGCCCCCCATCTTGAAGCCATTACTGGTGTAAGCAACATTGCTGATGCCAGGTTGCTGACATTCCATGTGGAGTAGAGGCACTTGTTTTCCCCTGGACTCTGTGTAGTCTCCCTGCCTCCCCTTCTCCTGTGCCGTTCCCCCATCCCTCACACATACTCCTTGTCCATACGCAGAGTAAATCAGCTAAGAATATGTGACTTGTAGGCTTGGCAGTTTATGCAAAATAAGAGTCATCCTCACACCAAAGCCCAGGACAACATACCAACCTCTTAAGTTGCATTTCAAGGATCTCAGATTGTACATGGTTTTCCTGAACTTCCTCCTGTGGAACAGACCTAGAATGACCAACAGGGCAGACCTCTGTCACACACCACATGGACTGAACTGGTGAGCTATTGTTGGGGGTCTGTGATGATCCATGCTTTCAGGTAGCTGCTGGGAGACCAAAGCAATGGCAAGGGAGAAAGAAGGTCCAAGTGGTAAGGTTGGGGCTGCAGAGCCATGCCATGCACCGCGGCTGCTTTCCCCAGTGCTCTGGCAGTCGGCATCACGTAGATGTCAGTTCATCTGCTCCTAATTCCCATTAATGCATTGTACCAGCCACAGTACACCTGATGTCATGACTGGCCAAGAAGGCCAGTGGCATCCTGGGGTGCATCAAGAAGAGTGTGGCCAGCAGGTCGAGGGAGGTCGTCCTCCCCCTCTACTCTGCCCTGGTGAGGCCGCATCTGGAGTACTGTGTCCAGTTCTGGGCTCCCCAGTTCAAGAAGGACAGGGAGCTGCTGGAGAGGGTCTAGAAAAAGGCTACGAAGATGATTAGGGGATTGGAGCATCTTTCTTATGAGGAAAGGCTGAGGCACTTGGGTCTTTTTGGTCTAGAGAAGACTGAGGGGGGAAATTATCAATACTTATAAACTCTTAAAGGGAGGGTGCCAGGAGGATGGGAATAGTCTTTTTTCAGTGGTGCCCAGTGACAGGACAAGAGGTAACGGGCACAAACTTGAACACAGGAAGTTCCACCTAAACACAAGGAGGAACTTGTTTACTTTGAGGGTGGCAGAGCACTGGCACAGGCTGCCCAGAGAGGTTGTGGAGTCTCCCACTCTGGAGACATTCCAAACCCGCCTGGACGCTGTCCTGTGCAACTGCTGTAGGTGACCCTGCTCTGGCAGGGGGGTTGGACTGGATGATCTCCAGAGGTCCCTTCCAACCCTGACCGGTCTGTGATTCTGTGATTCTGTGAATGCTGGGAGCCAGCCCATGTTCCGTTGCACTTCACAGCCTGCTGATTTTGGCAGAGCCCAGTGAGTGCTGGGCAGCCTGGCCCGGCAGATACAGGAGTCGAAGCGGCTGGGGATGCTGTGTTCAGCAAGAGGACCACTTGCTGTGGTGGGAAGAGGTGGGTTTGCTGCTGAGGGGCTGCATTGCCTGGGCTTGGCGGGCAGCGTTGTGCTGAGTTGGTCCTCCAGACAGGTGTGGAGGAGATGGTAGGTGCAAACAGCAGCCAGGGACTCAGGTTAGATAGGAAAAGGAGAGGAAGGGTATTGAACTCCCTGTAGAAAGAACATGAGCCGAGGCAAGTGAGGGACAGTTAAAAAAGAAAAAAGTGTTTAAGTGTCTAAATATGTAGACTGATGGCAAACAGTATTCTCAAGAACCCAACTCAGTGCTACTGAGTAGAAATTGGGACTTTCTATCTGTCGTTATCTAAATACCTTAAAAACTCATTAACTAATCGAGTTGCCACTATGCATCAGGGTTGAATTCAATTCTTTGCCTTGAGATAAGTTTTCCTCCTGTTGTTTATGTGCCTGAAAACATTCAGCTCAACATGACATCAGCTCTCGTTCCCCAACGACTGCGCTAAGATTTATGACAGTGTTTCCAGCAGCATGTTTCTCCTGCTATTAAAGAAGAGACAGAGAAGATGAGCACATCAAAGACATGCCCTCATCTAGCACAGGGCAACGAACTTTCCATAAAGCAGCACATCATTTTTGTCTTCCATTTGCGACTGACGTGTTCAGTAATGTGGCAGCAGCTGTGACAGGAGCAATGAAGGTTCCTGACCCGTAACCTCCAGTCAGTGCTGGTGAATGCAGCAGAGAGGCTGTGGGACGATGGACATGCAGTCTCTTCAGGCAAAAAGTTATGCTTTGGAAAACCTTACTTACAGGGTTTAATTTGGCTGCGTAGGCAAGGGACTTCCACGTAGCTGGGGTACTGCCAGCTGTCCTTCCTCTCACTTGGGTGAAGGAGCTTCATTTACTTTGACAATGGTATCTGCTTCTGTAGTGTATCTTCCTTATGTTTTTCCTCGTGCTGCCCCACAACAGCTTGCTGATGCTCTCCTTCATCTTACCCTCTGCACTGGGTAACTGCAAGTTAAGTGACTTCACATATGGATCTTTTCAGCTGTACACAAAAGGTAAAACCCGTGTTCCAGATAGATGAGATCACTGCAGTAGAGAACCCATTTGTGCCAAAGTGTGACTCTAGGTAAGGAAAAAGTATTCAAATTTGTTGTTACAGGAATGAGAAAATAAGGATGGAGTGAGAGAGTTCTGTGCAAAGTCAACTCTAGTGGTGGTGGAGTTCATAATTAAGTGAAGTCAAAGCAAACAATGAGGTGGTCAAGAAAAACCTCCAACCTAATGTCCTGAAGGCCAGCAAGTCAAGGAGATGGCAAATCATAGAATGGTTTAGGTTGCAAGGGACCTTAATGATCATCTTGTTCCAAATGAGAGGAGGGCAGGAGGTATTTGAAGACAGTACGTAGAAATCAGAGGAGAAATTCAGAGACAGACTTCACACCCTGCTGAAATACGGGCAGTGCAATTGCTCAAGTTGGAAGAGGGCTGATCATCATGACTTGGGGGGGCTAACAAATGAGCACAATTTGTTTCTTCTTATCTTTAAGAAAGCACAAGACCTCCTCAGCACAAAGCTGAGGCATTTGTAGGTGTGAGGGAAGAATGCCATCCTTCGAATCTAAACTACTGCTCCCACTAACTAGATCTGTCTGGTTCCTGATAAGATAATGATTTTGGTTTGCTAAACTCCTAAGCTATAACAAAGATCATACTCCAACATGATATAGCTTCATATTCAAGGAATAATTTGAGCTACACTCTTAATCAGCACCCTGCACAGGGCAGAGCTGTGGAATTCCCCAGTGACTGCCAGGGATCAAAGGGATCCAAACATATTTATTTTGTGGTTCTTTTAGTTCTTTTACTTATTTACAGTGTTCTTTAAATCAAAGTCATCAGTTATTTCCACACACATGTCGAAAAAGTCTATCCATATTTAAATGCTTTGTCATCAAGCATCTTTCATTTACTGTTTTGGAAATGATGAAAAAGAAACACATCACATTTCAATATTAGGCATGTTATGACAATTGTTCTTTCTTCCCTGTTGCCTATGACAGCTCTTCAGGCAAGCATCAATCAACAGATGTTTTCCAACTTCAAAGGCAGTGTTTGGCCTATGACATCTCAGAGTTGCTCATCAATCAAGATATATTTGAGAGACAAGGTAGCATTTAGATACTGTGACTGCCCTGTTAAGCATACTTGTTCAATAAACGGTACAAGTAAATAGCGTCGTGCTTGGAGCTTCCGAAAAGCCAAAACTATAAATTACTAGTAACCTTTGGCAAAACTTAATTTATGCATTCCCATTCATGCAACAATCATGTCTGACTGGATCTGTTTATGAGTGATCTCAGACTAATTTCTTCTTTAATTCCACTGATGCATGCAGTAATACTCTGTATTTTCACTAGTGCATGTAGAAAGTGAATCAGCTCCACATTATTCTCAATCTTCCCTCCCACCCTTGGGTTAATTATGTACTAGAGGGAGATGAAGGTAGGAACTGGGACTGAACTGAAGTATTTCATTCCCAGCTTTGGGTAGGGATAGTCTGAGATATGCCTTGAAAGTTATTCAACTTTTTCCTCACAAAGTTGCAAAAGATCAAAATGATACTGAAGAAAGCTTGGGATGAGGAGGAGAACTAATCACCCATGTTACTTACTCCCATGTTGTCTTTTCTGTGGAAAATCAATGGTTAGGACTTTTTAGAAAGGAAAAATTAATGGAAGTTGGAGGCCCCTGCCAAGTTAAGCAGCCGGAGATCTTGGTGTCTGCTTCCACAGTATCCCCAGGACAGGAGAGATCCAGGTAACAGTAAAAACAAGACATATCTAAGAACCTTCCAGTGTGGGTCACACAGGACCGTTCCTGTATAACTCTTCCAATTATCTCAATTTGAATCCATTTTAATCTTCCGATTAATAGAATAAGGTGTGTCCTTTTACCCTAAATCTTATCTGGATAAAACAAAGGGATGTGGTTAAAATAAGGGACCACCATTCTTAGCAAGAGGTGAACATTGTTAGCAAGAGCGGGACTGCTTTGGGTGCGTTGTGCTTACTGTTCTTTGGGTTTGCTGGATGCTCTTCAACAGCACTGCGAGGGCCAGGCTGTAGGTTGCTGATCCAGAGCCAAATCTGGGGCGAGAGTTTTCCTTTGTCATTTCTCATCTGTAACTCTTAGCTGGAGATTAGGAAGAAGAGATGGAATTCTGGGATCACTCTGACCGTGTCACACTGTGCCATATATTTGAACAGGGAAAGCCTACAGAAAATTTCTAGGAGTTGTAAGATTTTGTCCTCTGCTGGTAATATGATTGCCTTAACCACCCTGGGTCTAACTGTGCAAGCTGTTGAGGGAGTGATAATTTATAACTAACACATTGTAGAAACCCTTGAAAAAAGGCCTAAAATAGAAATTCCATCTCCAATGCCACATTTTTCGTGTCACAGTGTTAGAAGGAGTTGATCAGTTCCCTGCTGGAGAGCTGGGATCTCATTTTGCTAGTCCAGTAGAATCACAAGATATTAAACCTTATGTTGTCACTGATGCAGGATTTCTTCCTACAGCCGTTATCTCCAGGACAGTGTACGAGGTGGCCGGGATGGATGTTTGAGGCTAGTCGGTAGTTCATAAAAGTACTGGTGGCCAACAAAATCCTGAGGGAGTGCTTTTGTGTACATGGGAAGTACCTGAAGATACGTGCTCATCACTGACTCTTACCCACTCAATTGCATTTCTGAACTGTTCCAGGACTTTGACCTTGGCTATTCTTGACCCTGGAATGGAATTAGGGAGGATACAGCAAACCTCCCTTGCATCTTATTTTAGCATCTTGCCTGCTCTCTGTTACAAGCAAGGCAGCAGGTACGTATTCCTGCAGAAGTCGCATGGTGGGTTGGTGGAACAGACTGTCCAAAACTCCTTGTATTTGTACAGAGAAATGTTTTGACTGATACTTCATGGTGAAGGACAACTTAGACTGCTCCCCATGTTAATGAGTTAGTCAGTGTTATAGTTCGCTACTGTTATTTCTCCACATTTCCCTTTCAAAAATAATATTAAAAGGTGGGCCTTATCTGACCAAATGGAGACACCTACACACATGATCTCATCATCTAATCTTCAATAATCAGTGGGAGAGTAACGGGCACTTCAGCTTATTCTAAAATAGATACTGAAAATATGCCAGATGTGTCACAACTTACAAGTGACTGTTTCTCCCTGTTGAGTAGAAGGAGAGCCTATGGAATCACAGAATCACAGAATAGTCAGGGTTGGAAGGGACCTCTGGACATCATCTAGTCCAACCCCCCCGCCAGAGCAGGGTCACCTACAACAGGTTGCACAGGACAGCGTCCAGGTGGGTTTTGAATGTCTCCAGAGTGGGAGACTCCACCACGTCTCTGGGCAGCCAGTTCCAGTGCTCCACCACCCTCAAAGTAAAGAAGTTCCTCCTCATGTTAAGATGGAACTTCCTATGTTCAAGTTTGTGCCCATTACCCCTCGTCCTATCAATGGGCACCAGAGTATTTCAGATATAGATATTGATACTGTGGGTGTTTAGACCCTAGGATCTCTCCTGGCAATGTTTGGCAAGACCTTTGGAACTGAGATTTGCTGCTTAGGTTTCTTTTCATGTTTTTCTTACGGGCTCTGAAATTGTTGTAATGAACTTTTCATAAAGGGATGCATTTTTTTTTTTCCCCCAAAGGCAAAAGAGTTTAAAACACTTTTGGCACAAAAGTTACATAATACTAGTATACTAACGGCTATAATAGTTTATAATTAACCTCTCCACTATGTACTTTCAATAGTATCTACTGTCTTCATCGCAGTGCATGCAACAGAGGCACCACCAGCAAAATAGTGCAAAATGGGCATATTTCCATCACTTTCTTCTCTGTGATTTGGCAGTCTTCATGAAACAACATGAGACATGGCAGATAACATTCTCCTTATAATTTGCTTGGTGCTGGTGTACACTAGGTAAGGAGTAACAAGAATGAAATTGATAGAATTATGCCAATACAAAACTGCACATTCAAGATCTGAATTAGGCTCTTTGTATTTCTTCTGAACTGATAGGTGCCTAATTAGGCAAGTTCTTTTGCAGTATACTCATGGGAATAGTACTGAGGATTAGCTAAATTACTCGGTAACTTTCTTACCAGCATCGTTACTTCTTGGATCCACTGAAAGTAATGTTAATCAATGTACTTTCCTGCATTTACTGTAATAACCCTTTTATACTAAAAAATTATTCTTACTCAGAAATGTCAGCAGATAATAACGTCCATTAGTGAGCTGTAGCTTTGAAAACCAAAAGAAGAGGAGAGCTTAACAACACACCAGAGCAGACATGGGACTTTGAATAAAATCCAACTTTTCCTTCCAAGCTAATGTTCTGTTTATTTTCTGGAGTAGCAAGTGCTTGGAAGTCTTTTGCAGACATCCAAACTGAAAAGCAGAAGAATGATTCAGACATCAGAGGACACACAATACAACCACGAATACAGATACACTAATTGCTGTGCTACTCTTGGGTTAATTGAAAAAACCTGTCACTATTTATTCTCCTAAGACTAACATCTAGTTTACAGGCAAACTGTATTAGTGGCTGCTTTAAAAATTAATTGACCATATCACAGTATTGAGAAAAATCTGCACTTGAAAAAGTTGCATGAAATCTCTCATTGTATTTCTCTGCAAAACCAACAAGGATAAGTCCCTAAAGGACTCATAAGCCTTTTGCAACTGCATTTGGAATAGAAATACATAGAAACACAATTCCGTTTAATGAGGTGACATGTTGTTCACACAAATTCTTACAATACAAACAGCTACAGTGTCTTATGACCATAAAAGTCCTAGTCAGACCAGGAACCAAAATGTTGGATGATCTGCAGATCCACAGAAAAACAGTCCCTTTCATTTGCAACCTTTAGCTGCCAGGCTTGACCTGGTTATGGATAGATGATGCCTTCCTTTGTAGAAGAAGTGCTTCTGACTGGCTCAGGTTGATACTGCTTCTTCCATCACCTCCTTTTTTAAGCATCTGCTTCATGGTTTGAAGGACCTCTTGGCTCCTGCGATCCGAAGGCTGGGTTAGTGAAGCCCAGCCCTTCCGTGCCTGCCGAGCCCTCTGCGATTCAGAGCAGCATCAGGCTTCAAGGGCGTTAGGGGAAGAGTTATGCAAACCAGTAAATTCTGTATACCGGCAAAGATGCGAATGTAAAGGCTAACCTAGCATTGCCCCCGGGCTCTCGTGCCGAAGCGTCGTGCTTTTTCCTAGAGAAATGTGGATTCTTCTGGAACTCAGAGAGCGAAGCAAATGGGAAAACATGCAGAATCATAACAAACAAAACTCAGAGGACCACAACAGGAGAGCAGTTAAAGCCATCTATGAAAGTTATTATCCTGCTTCTTGTTCGTGCTGCTCACTCATATATGCAGCAAATAATCCCATTAATTCTGGGTTTACACCAGCAAATACAGCAACTTCTGGGAGATTTTCAAAGGTGCTCATGCTATGAGTCCCTCCACCAGTAAAAGTCAAATGTTTGAGTTTGTGTATGTTTTATGTCACTGAAAGTTTGCTGTGCTGATTTTTCGTGTTTAAGATAGACTTTCATCCAGCAAACTCCTCAAAGATTTGCTCCAGCCTCCTCTGGCGGGCAAACAAAATTAAGAACATGCGAGTTACAACTGGACTCTTGATAGTTCAAGAAAAATCAATTGTTATATCAACAAGAAGTTAGCCATTTGGATGGTTTCAGATCTGCTAATGTTTCTCTAATGTAAGACATAACAGCAATCTGTTAAGTAACTCAATACTACAGAAAGCAGAGCCAAATGCTCTCAGATCTGTCTTGCATATTACACTGATTTAGTTCAAAAGCTGTTATTCTCGTTAACAGAAATAAAATTACTACTTTGATTGTTTTCTGTGTCTTCATGAAATATCCCTTTTATATCCCAGTCTTCATCTATAGGAAAGGAAGGAAGAGAAGATTGTTTTCCTAATTAAAGTGGTCTGTTCAGAATAGAGTCAACAACAAAAGTCCAGTTAATGGCAAGAGAGGCAATGCTGAATTAAGGCCCTTTGAGAGACCAGTGGATTCAGCAGAAATTCAGGTCATGTCACCCCCTCATTCCTACCAGTCTGTTTTAGAATTTTTAAGCAGTCACTGTCATTCTTTTACTGATTAAATAACAGATTTAAAGAAAAAAATAGAAGTCTCTTTGATATCCAGTTAATGGAGGGAAATTGTCTATGTATTAAAGCAGCAGAGTTTTGGAGCCTCCAGATGCCCTTTTGCTGTTCTTGCTCAGCTTCAGCTTTTCTGCTTTTGCTACGGGTGTAATATTTAGTGACGTTTCAGGGGTGTTGTGATTTCCAACCAGTTGGCCCCCAACATGTACCGGTGCCTGGGATTGTCCCACCTCAGGGACAGGACTTTCCGTTTCCCTGTGTTAAACTTCACGAGCTTTCTGTTGTCCCATTTCCCCAGCCCGTCCAGGTCCCTCTATGAATGGCAGTGCAACTGTTGGTGTTACCGACAGGGTGCAGCCCGTCCCATCATCCAGGTCGTTGATGAAGACGTTAAACAGTATTATCCCCAGTGCCAGTCCCTGGGGTACACCAGTAGTGACTGGCCTCCAGTTGGACTTTGCGCTGCTGATCAGAACCCTCCGAGCCCAGTTGTTCTGCCAGTTTTCAGTCCACCTCACCATCCGTTTATCTAGCCTGTACTTCATCTGTTTGTCTGTGAGGATGTTATGACAGGCAGTGTCGACAGTCTAACTAAAGTCAAGATTAAACAATGTCAGCTCCTTCTCCCCATCCACCACACTCCTCGTTTGATCATAGAAGGCTATCAGATTTGTCAAGCATGATTTCCTCTTCCTAAATCCATGCTGACTGCTCCTCATCACATTCATGTCATTCATATCTATGTTTGGAAGTGTTTTCTAGGAATATGATGTACTTGTTACTATTCCGTCACAGTACATGCATGATGAATGTGAAGTTTTCCTCTATGGGGAACATATGTATACACATACGGGTGAATCAACACACACAAATCTGCAAGGCCGTAGGTGGTAAAAAATATAAAATAGTCACAGAAAGAGTTTGAAAGTAGGAATTTGTAAGAGAAAATTGCTGATGCACATGCAGGGCTATAAGGTGCTCTATGTAATTAGTGTCCTGTTAAAATTTACATGGCTTTATTTGTTCTGTGTTCTGTTGTGTTAGACAAACTCAAGGAGGAGTTTGAGAGCCATCTCCTAACAACAGCTTTCAGTTGTCTGGAGAGGCCCGTGGCTGAAAACTACCGTGCTCCCATGTCTTGACACTGTATTATTTGTACTTAAAGGAGAGAATAATAGCTGCAAGGTCTGTCTTTCTTCCTGTCCTCAGCACAAGGAAGGATTCCTTCAGCGGTGTATTTTTTCCCCTTGTCTGATCGATGAACTCCCCTATCTATCATCCGTGGTCTTTACCCATTCATCTCCCATCTAGTAAATCAGTTTGATTTTGACATTCTCTGTCTTTTGAACAAATCCTCCAGGGTGGAATCAGAGCTTTGCTTTCTAATTCTGGAAATTAGTCAAATAGAAAGATTCCTCTAACTTGTATGACAATTTTGGGACTGTCTGCATAGAACTTCTTTATTCTTTTCGACATAGGGGATTTTTTTCCACGTCTGTGGCATACTGCATAGCTTCATTTGGTGCACAGGGCTGTCTGTTGCCCTCAGACCTCCGATGTTGGGCTGAAACTCCAAGGAATTGTAAACTCTGTGTGCCGAAGACAGAAATTTGACGCTTTGGATTTAATAAGGTGGTAACTCAGCAGCTTATCTCCTGGTGGATTTAAAATTTAAATTCGGTAGGGTCCAACTGTTTGATGGGACAGCAGTATTATGTTTGGGTGCGGCACACACAGTGCAGCGTGCAATGGTATTCCTGAAAAGCATGAAAGGAGCTTTTGATCTCTCAGGATCTATTGCTCCTACAGATTTCTGAGCTGCCATGCATGCTGGAGGAGCTCCTACCCCCAGCCTCACCTCTGTGTTGTGTTCCCAGTTATTTGTGGGCCGCAAAACTTGAGTGGTGGGAGTTCAGCTCACCGGCTGAATTTCCCAGACAGCCCTTACTCGGTGTGCTGGCACAAATGAAGGCATGCATTGGAGACACGGATGAGCAGTCAGGGTCAGACTGTGCTTAGATCAGCAACGACACTGAGGAAAAAATGACGTGGGATTGTCTCCACTAAGGCGTCGAGAGGCAAAACAAATATCTCATTCTGCGTAGCGTGCAGTCTTTTTAAAGGTCGCCAGGATGTGGCTTGAATGGAGGCAACTCCCAAATAGGAAAAAAAGTCCCAAATAAACAAAATCAAACCAGCCTGCTTAGTGCAAGGCTGCACTTTAGAAAAATCAATTGGCTCCAGAAATTCACTGAGTCAGAAGGAAGGGTGACCTTGTGAGCAAGGCATGAAAGCCGAACATGTCAAATCGTGGTCTCCTTATACAAAAGCAGCCAAGTGGTACCCACAACTTCCATCTGTGAAGGATGACCATCCTGTGTCCCAGCTATTTAGATCTGAGCTGCGGGCTGTGACACCTCTGCTGATTGCCCAGTGGCATGATTGACACTTGAACTCAACGGGTGAGTGGTATATAGCTAAACAAATCCCCAAATACCTGAAGTCACTCCTTATAAAAATTTGGGGTTAGATAAGCGGCTTTCTGGTTTTAAGAGGGTGGCATGAGTATGTCTCCTCCTGTTCTAGTGCCATCCTGGCTGCGGCAGCCGGAGAGCAGCAGCACTCCCTCTCTGTTGGAGGGAAGCAGCAATGGTCCTGCTGATCCCTTACAGAAATCTTCCACAAGTGGAGTCCACCTGTTTCCCACGCGGGGTGTGATCAGTAAACCTTGCGCCGTTTTTGTAACCACAGTATTGCCTGCCCAGTTGTGAAGCTGCCCTGTCCCCAGAGCTGCTGTACGGCTGCAGCTCACCTGTTGTAGTCATGTAGTGGGCTGGAACATGTGAATCCATGTGCACCAGCCTTTATTTTTGTTGATCTTTTGTGATGTCTTCACTGACTGCTCCCACCTTGCCCAAAGCAAGACGGCTTGGGCTAGTTTTTTTGAGAACGGTTCTCCCCTGGGGGAGTTCTCCTCTCCTGACTCTTTGTCTCCAGTTTTTCTCAGCTGTGTGTGCATGTGCACAACTGGAGAAACAATGGTGCCTCTACAAATTAATTCTCTCTTATATTTATTCTTCTAGAATAATATATTTATAGTTACCTGAGCTGCTTCTGACATTGCAGGCTAGCGTGAGGTCAATCACTCACTGCCACCTTTCATCATGCTGTTTTATCAGTGGATTGCTTCAAAGGCACTTATCTTGCAAACTGCACAGCAAGAATTCACTCTTCCTTAAGGGTCATTTTAAAAATAGTTTCCAAGAAGGCATTTTCTAGTCTAAATTGCCTCTATTCTTTTTTAAATAAAGGAATACTGCCTGCAGTGGATGAGCACACATGAAAATCCTGAATCCAAACATGCTTGGATTTCAGGTTGTTTGAAGTCTGGATCCAAACTAGCTGGCTAGAGCTTCTTTTCCATTTTCCTTCACTCCCTTTAAGATTCATACATTTTCCTGAGGCTTATTCACTGGAAGTAAGCAGAAGAAAAATGTACTGTCATACAAGGGAGGGAACCTTTCAGTGAGTAAACCAATTATAAGAATTATTTGAAAAAATAATGGATTCTGAGCTACCTTTTTGCACAGCCAGTGACTAACTTTGAAGAAATAGAGAAGTCTGTGTAAATCATAAATCTGTGGCATTCCACGGCTGGTGCTTAGCATGCTGAATGGCAGATGTCATTTATTTAAGCACAAAACAGGTTAGTCCTTTTCTTACTAAAAATAAAACTATCTGTATAAGCAACAAGCCAGTTCCGAGAGATAATTGCCCCACAGGAAGAAAACATTAGAAGCGTTCACCCCCGCCTAATAATTATGGCAATGATTAGTGCATGATAGCTGATAGTCTGGGCCTTATCACGTACTGGAGGCTGATGGACAGTGAGCTCACACTCTCGAGCTCTGCCTTCTCCTTAGACCTCACAAGCTCATGGCGACTCCTCGGTAAGCCTGGAGGTCTACATCTCTGCTGAATGCAGTCGCCAAGGTTTTGGACTTCTGTGTTCATGACCAAACCCTTTGTTAAGGTGATCCAACGGGAAAGCTCACTTGTCTCTAGACTTGTCTCTGCTGTGCCAAGATAGCTCTGCTGGTGCAGACCTTTCAGTTTTCACACAGCAATTCACCTTGCAGAACAGGAAACATAAAGCTGTTGTTCTGCCTCCCTTTCCCTCACCCTGACCGCTAGATAAAATCCCACTTGAGATTCCGCTTGCCTTTCTAGCTCAGTCTGGCAGCTGAATTTGCTGCCAGAGCTGAAGGACTCCAGTAAGCGATTTAAGAAGAAGCTCATAGTTCATTAGCAGTCTTCCATCTTCATATCTCTTCACGCTATTTCCAAACAATTTCATTTATGTTTGTGGGACACAAACAACCCTGAACTGCCCATCTTGTTTAGCAAACACATTTATGTATTCCCTATTACCATCCATACTATTTTTCATAGAAAGGTACCATCTACACAGCAGTTACAGCCTAAACTTTTACCAGTCCTTATAATAACCTTTTTCTTCTACCTAATCAGTCAGCCTGTATTCACCGGGGGTTTTTTATGCTTGCTACATGCCACTGCGTAGCACAAAACAAAATACATCAAATGAGAGAGGAAGAGGTGACAAAGGAAATGAATCATGGTAATAGTCCAGTATAATGTTTATGCATTGAGTAACAGACAGTGCAGAATGTGATTTTGCATTGTTTCTTATTTAATGTCAGGCTGGAAGAGAGCCTTTAATATTCACACTGTCTTGCAAACTCTCGACTTTGTATTTTTAGCTCTGAAATATCTACAAAATGTATCTTTGGTGGTCTTAGCGACCATTGGAGACCTCAGAGGTCAGGAAGACCTTTGAGAACCGTCCCTGGAGGTATTTAAAAGATGGGTAGACGTGGTGCATAGAGACGTGGTTTAGTGGTGGTGTTGGCGGTGTTAGGTTGATGGTTGGACTCGATGACCTTATAGGTCCCTTCCAACCCAGACGATTCTATGATGCTATGATTCTAAGATGAGCCCAGTACTCCAGAGTTATTGGATCTGAAATGCGAGCATGTGGTACAGCCAACAGCTGACTCCACCTTGGCATCCGTGGCATGGATAACATGCAGCCCACATGGTCCAGCAATGGGTAACTGAGAAATGCCCCTGTAAGTGCAAAAGACTCCAGAACTGGTCAGTGTTGCTCAAGGAAAGAAAATGATGGGAGAGGTGTGGGGGACACTGCAGTGGCAACGTGTTTCATGCGTTGCCAAAACAGGCAGGAGTTTCCTGGGGGAGGCCTGTACTAAAATTTCCACCACACACATAGCTCAATCTGTTATGTAGTCAAGTAACATAGAAACATATAGAGCATAGCACGATGCGTCCTCTTTTTCCTTTCCCATACTGAAAAAATACACTCCATTTTTCTCCTAGGCTCCCAGAAGTGTTGCTGGCATCACATGGTTTCATTCACATCGAGTTCTTCTTGGAACATCTTTAAGTGAAACAAAACTGATTAATTTGCTTTGGCACTTCTGGTGGTTTTTGGAAAACGTTGCTCATGAGCTGATCAACCTGCTGCAATTATTTATAATTTTGTTACTCTGATAAGCAGAGATCTTTCACCCTCTCTCATCCAAATTGCTGAATATTTTCTACAGACTGTTAAAATAGATAGCACTGTGCTAATACTAATCCAGAATGCCTAAGTTCTGCAGAGCACATAAGAGCTTTGCCACAGCCTTCAGAAAGAGGGGGGTTGCCAGCTGATGTTTATGCATTTACTCTGATATTGCGTGGATACCGTGATGCAAAGTTTATGAATTTCCTAATCCTTCTGGTTTTAGTAGCCCCTGCAACGAGCTAAAGATAGGTACTGTAATCAAACGTGATCTGATTTGTGCTGTTATCTCCCTCAGACAGCAGCTGCACGCGTTTGAAGGCAGGAGCTTTAAAGCAGTGTCACCACTGTCTGGTAACAATGACAACACATCACAGAAAGGGTTGTGCTGAATGAGGAGCTCTGCTAGAGTAAGAAATGTCTTGTCATCGTAATAGCCACTTTGCAAGTGTCTGCCTCCACATAGAGGTTTTGCCTGGAGTCTTCTCCAACCATTTGCATACAAATTCAAACAAATATAACCAGCGTATTTTCACCTAGACCTGTAACTCGCCCATCCCCACTGCATATTCTCACTCCTTGAGGACTTATGGCTCCCGGGAGGACACACTGGCTGAGTAAAGGCATCCTGAGGAAGAACCAGGTTTTAAAACAGGCTCAAAATTTTAGTGGCTGTCTACAGGAGATGTATTTTGGAGACAGTAAGGATGGTCCAAAACAGGGCCAGGGACAGAGGCAACAGCTGCGCAGTGGGGAGGATCCAGGGTTTTGAGTTGTCTCCCTGACCCTTTTTTATTTAGCATTTGTGTGGAGCTATATGATTTTCTTCAGTCAATGCAGTGTTTAATCACGACTACGCCTTAAAAGCCTTCCTAAGATCAGGCAGTCCTTGCTAGGCAGCACACACAATGGCAAGTCTCAGAATCACAGAATCACAGAATAGTCAGGGTTGGAAGGGACCTCTGGAGATCATCTAGTCCAACCCCCCCGCCAGAGCAGGGTCACCTACAACAGGTTGCAAATCAATCCCCAAAGAATTTACATCTAAAAAGGCAAGGCATCCCAAGAGATAGGAGAGGCAGAGGGACACTGGCAAGGAGAAATTTAGATCGCCTGAAAGGGAAAAAAATCAGGTCAAGCTAGACTTCACTTTGTACATTTTCTTGTACTTAATGCAGTATGCAGCAGCTCTGAAAAGGCCGATAAGCTCAAAGAAAAGTGCTCCTCTGTGCACCGCGGTGCCTCTCTTCATGGTTGGACTAGAAAAGGCGACACTGGTGTCAGCCCCTGGGACTCTGCACTGTCTCTGAAAGGTGATGAATGCGGGAGATGCCACAGAGGTTAACACAGCAAAAAGCAGTTTTTGAAGCCTCCGGCATAACAATTAACTACTCAACCACCTGAAGATGTAGGGGAGAGAGAGAGGAGGTCGCCAAGAGGCCATGATTAGATTATCTAAAAGACAAGAAGAGGAAACCGAAGGGTGAACTGGGCTACAGAGGTACTTGGGAGTTAGGATTAAACTCTCTAAGTTGTGGTTTGGGAGTCCAGAACGTCACACGTGGGCAGACTATTGAACCTTGGTACTTGAACCTTATTTGTAGAAGGGATTTTATGGTGTGGTTGCATGGTTATGCAGTGCAGCAAAGGTAGATAAATGGCAAAGCCAGTTAAGCACAGGATCCAGGAGCCAGGCTAGCTGCTGTGCTGCCCACAGAACTGTGTTTTTTTTCCATGCTACTGAGAGAAAGACCCTCAAAAATCAGCAGGTTGGGTGGGGTGTGTGTCAGAGGGGTTTCTTGGAGAGAGCTCCTTGGAGAGCTGAAGAAGAGCTGAGATGGGCAGGTGAGAGGAGACGTGAAGGCTGGGGAGGACCAGTTTGGCCAGGATGAGGAGAAGAGCACTGGAGCTCAGAAAGCCTGTGCAGCCCCCAAAGAGCTGCACAAAGAGTTGCACAGCCAAGGTCCCGGTGAAGGAAAGAGGACGCTGGTGGAAAGACCTCTCTGCTCCTGGAGCTGGGGTTAACTCTCACAACAGAGCCCCAGATCTCTCACTGTGTTGCTTGTCCTATCTCAGAAAGATCAAGTTTGGGTTTTCCAGCCAAGGTGGTTGACTTCCAAACATTCATACAGCATCCTTTCCTGAAAGCCCTGTGGCCCAGGGTTGATAGGACGGGATGGGGTGGGATGGGACTTTTTCCCTCCTGCAGCCTCTGCTGGCACAAAGCTGCGTGATCAGTTAAAGCAGTGGACTTCAGAGAGGAACTGTTCTTTGGGTGCCTTTCTGGTCTATAATACAATGTTCAGTGATTAAAAGAAAAAAAGGAGCTGCTTTGTTTTGTCATTTGATCACAGCTATGTTTGCTTCCTGCCAGCTTGTCAAAGCTTAGTGACAGCAGAAGGATCCTGCCAGTCTTGCTGCCAGTTCCTCTAATAGCAGCTCTCGATAAATCCTTCCTTATGTTTTCTCCCAAATGGGCCTGAACCAGAACCCTGGATCTGAACATCTCCAAAGGCGATGAGAGAGGAGTGTTTGTCCAAATCAGAATCGAGTTCTGCTTGATTTTGGATTGGAACTAGTCTCAAAATGTAGAGTGAGCCATCAGGGGACTTTGGGATGTCCAAAACCCAGAGCAAGGTCTGGATATGCATAGTGTGCCTAGACTGTCACAAGGCACTGGGTTACTCTGATTTGCCAAGATACTGCTTTTCTGATTAGCTGCAGAAAATGTGTACTCTCAGGCCATTGCAAATGTGAAAGAAATTCCATTAGCACAAACCTCCTGCTTTTATGTAAGAAAACACTTTTACAGGGGTTGAAACAAGCACTTTTAACTTCATATTTTCTAATGGGCTGAGAGCCATCCATCAGCCTATGGCTGAGTCATGAGCAGCAGCTCATTATGCATTGGTATCTTGATTGCTTGTTGCTTTGATGAGTGTTGCTGCTTGTGCTTTGACATACCGATAGGCTGTATTTGCAATGGCAATTGCTTTTAGCTTTCTTACTATTATTATTGCTACTGCTAATTGCAGTCTGGTGGCTCTCTGAAGTGGCCCCATCTGGAAAGTCATAAAGGCATTACCTGGGAGTTGAAACCTAAGGATCGGTGCTGCTCGTCCACCGCATCTGTGCATGGAAGTACGGTGACACAGCTCACAGCTCAGAAGCACGACCAGGCTGATGGACGTTGTTCTGTCCATAGGGTGGGCAGTGCTGTTGCTATGTGAGAAGCAACTGCGATTCGCAGGGGCAGAAATGTGAGGTCTTTAGGAGTCCTGGCGCCCTGGGGAAGGACGAGTGTGGGCAGATTTGCTCTTGCTGAGCTTCCAGAGAGCGGGGCAGAGCTATGCAACAGTTGTTTTGAGCACATCTCGTTGCAATTGAAGAAATCACCTTGGATGAGGGGTTCTTTTCTATGCCTGTGTGAGTATCCTGTGTATGGCTCCTTTTGCGTGGAAAAGGGTTGTACTCTGAGAGGCTCAGGCAGCAAAAGCAGAAAAATGACTACTGAAAGCCACATCCTCTAATAACACGGCACCACAGCGAACTGCCCAGCATTGTCTTCTACAGCCATGCTTGATGGCGTGTTTTAATAGTACTGACCCTGCACATTGTAATTACTTTCTTCTGGAAGAAAAATTCTTCCTAAGTTTATCACAGTATTGGAAAACAGGGAGATAATTGCTTAATACCATGATTTCCACCTAATCTCTCTTTTCATCCTGAGAGAGGCTTGTACCCTAATTGGGTAACATTTCTTTTCTTCTTTTTATTTTATTTTTTATTATAACTTTTAATTCCTTTTAATTTACTTCTATTTTTATCTTCTATCCTATTTTAAATTTTATAATTCAATATAAGTGTCAGTATTGTGGTTGATAGCATATGAAAATCCTGATGAGCTGTTTCTCCCGGGATATTTAGCTTTAACTAATTTTGCTTTGTGTCACAAGCAGCCCATTCCTCAGATGCGCTCCATAAATGTCATCAGACATTCCCTTGTTCCAGTTTATGGCACTCTGGAGATAAATTTACCTGCTCGGGTCTGAGTCACCATTTCATCTACATCATGTTGTGTACACACTGTCTTCTCCCTAACCCAGCCATCCCAATCTTCTCAGCTCTTCCTACGTGCCATTAAGCATTTGCATTGCTTGTCCCCAGTTGCTCTGCTTTCCACTGCATTCTCTGCAATAGCAGAGCTGGAAAAGAACAGGGTGTTTCAGGTGAGGATGTGCATCAGGTTATATAAAGGAACTTAGAGATTTTTCTGCTATGTTTTGATTCAGCTGAATATTTTGTTTGCCTTTTTTTTTGTTTTTTTTTTGACTACGGCAGGGCACCGGGCATAGTGTCTGCAGCAATCTGCTTTCAGGTGACACTGGGAACATGACTGAGTAATAACCCAGCAGTATAATTCATATTGCTCATTTGCTTACGAAGTCCCCAGCCTTTATTGGCACTGCACTTTGGCTGCCTGTCCACAGCACTCCCTGCCCGTCCGTTCAGCGGGATGTTTAATTGCTTTGCTCCTCAGCCGGCCGGTTCCTGCCCCTGAGCCTGTCCCCCATGCCTGGTAGGAGTCTTCAAGCTCTCCCCTTGCTGCTGTATGCACGGTTTGCTGACAGCCGCCATCCTCCGCTGGATGGAAGAGCCTCATTTCATCCCAGTGCAGCGTCACATCTCTGAACCTTGAGGTCTTTTCTTACCGAAGACTGAAGGTGACCTGTAGCCCCCGACAGCACCTCCCAGCTTCCCACCTCATGCCCATTGCCGTGACATTTGTTTCTGGTTTCATGCAATTATTCTATTAGATCCTTCTTTTTCTTGCACTGAGACTATAACATCAAGTCTTATTATCCTTTTACACAGAGGAAGAAGGTCCAGACTGTTTCAAAAGCAAACAATTTACAGCAGTGGGCAGGTGCTCACAGTATCTAATTTACAATTTGTTAACACCAGTAGAGTTATGGGGAGGTTATTTCACCTTCCTACAGCTAGTGCCTCTCTGACAATAATTATTAAAAACTCCTTTTGGTTAGAATGGTATAATTTCCATGCCAGCACAGGGAGACTTTATATTTGAGGTTAATAAAATGTAACGTTTCATTCCAGAGATCACAGTTTGTGTCTCATGCTGTAGCACTCTTTGCTTAGAAACATTTTCCTCTGGGGTGGAAAATGGGCAGGCGAATGAATTAACACCAAAACACTACTTTAGAGCTGTTCATGTCTCTGTTTGATTTCATGCAGAGCCAAAAAGGGGACTCCAAGGCTTAGCAAGCTGCAAAGATTTAAGAATTAGAATGAGCTAACACAACTGGACTAAAAAATGTCAGAAAAAGAAATACATTTGTCAAAAAGTGGCAAAAGAAAGTGTCTTTTATTCTTTAAAAAGTTGCTTCTAGTTCAGAGAGATTCTGCTTTCAGTACAGGGGGAGATGCTCTGTGGCACCTGCTCTGCTGTGAGCTTTAAGCCATGGACTGAAGGAGTCAGTTTGCTGTCTGAGTCCTTACCCAAAAAAGCAGGGTGCTCCTTGACTAGTTAGATGAACACAGGAAATATGGACACACAGAGAAATCTTCCTTCCCACTGGGAGACTGAGACTGATAGCAGTAAAATCACTTTTTCTCCCAGTTCAGGAGGAAAATAAGGGTGAATGTGGGTAATGGAGGCAAAGGTGAGCAGCTCAGAGGTCCAGCTTGGAGATAATATGGAAGAAACAGCTACCCCTTTGTGTGATTCTTTTACTGCTTTTAAAATGTGTAAGGCAGGTCCCTTTAGTAAACAGAAATATAGTGGAAGAAACCAAGATGTAGAAAGAAAATGAGGGTTTTTGGCATCAGTTGTCTAAAAGTGTAGCATTTTGTGAAGACGTGACATGGGAGGGTAGCAGCCTGCTATAGAAGAAGTTTTAACTGTATTCTTCTGTCTGAACAGTCTCGTTTACACTAGTAGTTTAGCACTAGAAGCTAAAGTAGAGGTCTCGCCAGAGCAGAGTAGAGGGGCAGAATGCCCTCCCTCGCCCTGCTGGCCACGCTGCTTTTGATGCAGCCCAGGGTGCGATTGGCTTTCTGGGCTGCGAGTGCACATTGCCGGCTCATGTCCAGCTTTTCACCCCCCAGTACCCCCTTCTCCTTAAGGAGAGATTCACTTAATCCTTAAGTGATTGGACTTGGGGATCGAGTGCTGGGTGGTGCGGGTATAATTGAGGGGCATGATCTGGGGTAGGGGTCGCTCTCTGGAGGCACCTATCTTGAGCTGCAACCTGAGAACTAATAAAAAAGGAATTGGAAACCTTCACTCGGATCTTACATTAATCAGCACGGTCCTAGGGTCAGACCCTGTTATGCTGGGCGGCATGCGTGGATCCATAACACAGCCAAGAAGCCAGCTGCAGCAACAGGAGATGCATTTTCTAGCACTGAAATTTGGGGCAGCTTTGTTATAATCTCATAGTCTCATCAGCTCACGGTTTAGCACTAACGTTCTCCCTGGTAACCACATAGAAGAACAATGTGGCACCTTGAGAAAAAAAGAAAATCTGAATGAGATCTTTGCTGTTCCAGTTTATGCAAGGGATCATAACATTTCTCCTACACACATGGTAAATAAGACAGTTCTTTATGACCTTGCTCAACAAAATCACCTTTGTTTGCATGAGACACCACTAATTGCCTGGAGGGCTTTGGAGCAGACCTGTGCACACAGAGGGGACTTGCTATATTGCTCAGGAACAAGATGGAAGGAGGGAAACTCAGTGAAGAAAGTGAGAGAGCCCACGCTGAGATTGCTTTTGTTTCAGTCCGATAACATCTTTTTCGTCTCATTCTCCAAGGGGCTACATAAATAGAGAATCATCATCCCAACTGTATAGATGGGGAAACTGAGGCACTCAAAGAAGGCTGGAATCGGCCCTGGATTCAAGGGCTTGAATGCATCCACCTACATGTGGCTGGGGACCTCACTGCCTATAATAAGCAATGTAGATGTGGGATGTGATTCAGCCACCTAAACACGAGCAGCTAGTGCCACTGGAGTTCCTTGGAGTCTGCCCTCCAGCCTTCCTCTGCCACCGCAGAAGGGCATGTGCCCCTGGTCTTGTACCATACGTAGCAGCCCCATAGGGGTGCTTCAGGTATCTCAGGGCATGTAAAAATGATAATCAGTGTTTTTGCGTGGGCAACTGAATCAAGCCATGGTTGTCTGAGTCTGGAGCTGCTTCTTCCCTGGAGAGACTATCGCAGGGACACAGAGCAGAACTGGGTGGAAAAGCCAGGGTACGGCCTGCTGCCAAACTCATGGCAGGAAGATGAAGGGCAGATGATGGGAAGAGGACTAGGAATGGCCTCCAGGAGAGGTGAAAGAGGAGATTTCAGCAGGTGAGGTTTTAACTGTTGTTTTGGAAACCTGCTGTGATTTTTAATGGCTGGTGTGATGAACACGTTTGGTGGTAACCGGTCTCCAACACTGACCCACATTGTCCCAGAGCTGCTCTCAGTAGCCCTCTCTCCCAGGCCAAGTGCTCTTTAGTGATGAAAAGGACTGTGCTTGGATTCAGAGGTATACCTTACCAAGGCAAGTAATAACATAAATCCCCTTCACACTCCCATGTGATCTTTTATGAATCAGGGTCATTGTATCCCAGTGTTTCCATTTCATACGGGTTCAGATTAAAAGTAGAAAGCCTTTTTCTGCTTTTCCTAACAGATTATTTCTGCAAATCCCAGCTTTGCAAACCTCACCTGCTCAGACAGTTGGGTTTCTTCATGCATCTCGAAAGCCTTGCAGCTCAAAGTGTATCTTCCACAACATTGGTATAATGCCCTTACCACTTCACAAAAGGTTCCCAATGTAGGGAAAGAAGGAGAAAGTGGCTGTGGATTCTGTGGTTAGAAGCCACTGGTGGAGAAGAGCTTTTCACTGTTGTCATATCAACCCACCAGCTCCTGTCTCTGTCTTACCATGAAGCATCATGCATGAATGAAGGCATCTCAGCATGATGTCTCGCCTTAACTGAGAAATCTTTGAATCAGACACTCTCTTTACACTTCTGGTCATAGTGTAACCCTGTCTAATCATACCGCTAGAAACCCAAGGTTGGGTTTTGTTTGGGCAATTTCATATTTGAAGGCAGCGATGCTGCTTTCTCTTCTCCTAAAGCTGCTGAAGCTGGCGGGGGCATCCACGCAGGTAACCCCCTTTGTCATACCCATTATCTCTGGGTACAGTCAGCGGTCTGGATTAGTGCTGCACACCTGTCAGGTAGACCCAACCACATGACTGTCACACTTCTCATGAAAGCGTATGTGAGACATCGACAAGACTATCTTGTTTCTGCACAGGGGGGTTGGGTGCTTGTGGGGTTTAGAGTGATGGGGGCTCTGTGGTGCTCAGGTGTGATAATCCTCAGGTCAATGTAGATCTCCAGCAGATGTCTAAATGCCCTGGAAGGAACGGGCTGTGACATGAGCTGTTGTGATCTTTTATGTCTCAGAGCAGTGTGGAAGGTCACAGACATGGTAATACAGAGTTCAGGATCCCAACCTTTTTTGACATATAGGCTGACTCTCCACTAAGACCCAAGGCAGGTACTCTTTCTTGTCTTCTTTTTGACTCATACCAGTCTCTGAGTGACTTTTTTTTTTTTCATGGTCTTTTTTGCCGGCAGCTCATTTTACTATGTCACATGAAATATTTCCTAATCAGGATGACCAGGTTTTTCTTTCTTATCTTATGCTTTTGCCTTTCCGCATTTTGGCAATGAGGTGAGGCTACAATTTTTGCTTTGTCGTTGATCTGTATGCCCACACCTTCACTGTCCTCATTTTCCTTCTGGGAACTGAGCCCTATAAGGGCAGGCATTTGGGTTGATCTCGCTGAGCCAGGAAGTGGTAAGAGCTCAGATCATGGCATGGGTGACACAAGGAGCAGGAGCCATCTCAGAGCCGTGGCTCGGGGAAGGAGGAAGGCTGCTGCTGCAGTCAGGGATGCATACCTTAGTTGTTGGGCACGTCACAAATTTTCACATGGGGCAAGTCACCTTTGTTCCCTGCGGTTTGAAGGTTGTGCAGATGCTGGCTGTGGGCACCCCTGATGCCCTGATCCCAGATGCATCCCTGTCCAGTGCTGGGTGGGCATTGATGTCTGGAAGGTGGTTGCATTAATAAGGACCATTGTTGGAGCTTGTGGCCTATGCAGGGTGTCCCTGAGAAAAGGGTGTGTGGTGGAACTGAGCAGATGCTTGTGAAACCATCAGCCACCCTTGGGAAGACCAGTAACTCAAAGACAGACTCGCTTGCCCTCCACTATTGTTTCTCAGTAGAGACTTGGGTTTGTCCCAAGAGCAAGTGCATAGTGAAGTCATGTCTCCTTCTCTGGCCCAGGGTGGCAAGGGTGACAGGGCTGTATCCAGGCTTGCAAGCTGGCGCAGAGGGACCCTGGCTGCTGTGTACGGTGCCAGGGAGGTGGCCTGTGGCTGAGCACAGGAGATGTAGATGACCTCATGATTTGCCCCTGCAGGCTGTCAGGGCCAGGGGACCCTCCTGGATGGGGACGTCACAGTCTGCCCTTGCAGGAAGGCTGCTCATTACTTGTACACCTGACCAAGAGGGTGGTACAGCGCTCCTTCCCCTTCATGAAAGATTCCTGCAGTGTCCTTACAGACATGGCTATTGCTGGTGGTCTGCCTGAGCTATATCCTGCACATCCTCTACTCTGTCCATACACAGAAGTGCACAAGTGACCTCTGAATCCAGTATGCCCCAGGGATGACTAACCATGGACTTGCAACGGTGGCACCATCCTCTATGTCAGGAGGCTGAGCATAGTGCAGTTCTGAGGAGGAGCTTTGTGGGGGCCACAGGGTGAGAATGCAGGCTGGGATCTGACATTGTCTGTCTGTGCTGAGGGTCTCAGCAGGGGCTGGCCAGGTAAGGATGACCATTGCTGATGCTTCGCTTAGTGGCCCAGCTGGAGCGTATGCAAGAGACAGGCACACCTGGACCCAAGACCCAAGTGGTGAAAATCGCCAGGGAATTTGAACTTGAAGTCATCGCCATGGACATGGTAGAAGGACAACTTCAGATGCCACCTACGTGTCTCTCCAGATACTGAATGTACTGTCTGAGGCACTCCTGAGTGTTTGGTTATAGAAATAATCTTTCTTCGTGCTGTTTTGGTTTTTGCTTTTTAGCCTTTGGGAGAAAAATACCTCTATTAGATTACAGAAATGAGTGTCTATATGCAGATGGCTGCGATCCACTGTCAAACCTTATGCTGGAGGAGCTGGTAACAGAAGAGCTTTGCCTTCTATTTTAGATCGACAGAGATGTTATGAATGGTTGAACAGTTCCAGAGCTGGTCAGCAACTGGGTGGAACGACCAAGGAAAATGCTGGGTTTGCTGGGTGAGAATGTGGCTTGGAGTGGTGTGTTCTGCACAGGATCAGGGTGAAGTCAGCTGTTTTCTTTAAAATATGGTTTAAGCTCTTGTCTCACCCATTGGCAGTTTCTGACCGGTCTTTGGTCTTTTCCATGAAATGATGGACGTTGGGACCTCACTGCTGTGTCCTTGTTCCTGTCAACCTCCTTGAATTCCCACATTCTGTTGGAAAAATTGTTCTCCTCTTCTAGATGCTACAGGAGGTGGATGGCTCCACCACCCAAAACCCTACGCAAGCTCTAAACTCCAGTTAAAGAGTGGGCAGCGGGGGAGGTAGAAGCAAAGGCTTATTTTTGCGGAGTGCCACTCTAGGTGGTGCATTTTAGACAGATAAAGTCTGTTGCTCTGCCAAATGCAAACTTAAAATGTACACCCCCCACACCTCACAAAATGATATTTGTATTTTTTTTCTTTAAAATTACTATAGCCTCCATCTGGTAGCATCCTGCAGGACTGAGCTGTATTTGTGAGGATGTTGGGATCGGCACACAGAGTACAGCCTCTTCTTGCACATCCCGTTTTGGGGGTTGTTTTGTGTTTATGCAGTAGAAATAAATGAATTCATGCCATCTGCCCTCACTTCCAAACGAAACACATCTGTGTGAGACAGGGACAGAGGGATGCGCGGAGCCGGTGAGGTTTCCGGCACAGACACAGCAGTGTCAGCATGCTGCATCCCTGCACATCCCAGAGAGAGCTGCCAGGGTGCTCTGCGCTTCCAAAGCTAAATGATGGTTGTGGGAGCCAAACTGACGGCATCAAGTTTGGGAAATCTTGCAGGAATCTTGGCACTCGCCTCCTAGCCTTGCCTGGATATAAACAGCAGGTTTTGTCAGAAATCTGCCTACAGATTCCCCTCTTCATTTTCTCTCCTGACTGCATCTCCAGATGAGAGCTTTAGTGCTTCACAGTATTACAGGTTGGTTTTAATTCCAAATACCAGCAAGAGGTCTCCCTAACATATAGTTCATGTATAAATAATATATATATTGCTTTGGATGGTTATAAAGTTAGGTGGGTTATACCTCCTTTCTTGTATAACACTTTGCCTCCTAAAAAATCAAGTGTGATTTTCTTTGAGAAGGTCTCCAGTCTTAGCAAAAGGAAAGGAGACTGGATTGCTGAATGACTGTACCACCAGGTCTCTTTTTGAGGCTTCCTGAAACATCAGCACTACAGTTGTTTTTTGAGTTTTGCATAAGAAAGGAGAGCAAATGCCCCTGTGTGCCGTTTAAAATCTGGCACTGGAGCATCTCCTGTCATCTTCAACTCCATATTCGTCTTTCCTGCTCCCTGCTGTACTCAGTGTATTTCTTCTGCTGTGATGGTTTTCACATAACCTCTTCGGCAGCCACAGGAGAAGTTCTCACAGCTCACAGTTGGCACTTAGGTCCCTTGAAACATCAGCCACTGCATCTGACTTAATGAAGCACATTGAACAGAGGTTGGGGAAGCTGTTTGTCAAAAATAGGATTTTGCAAGTGGTTGTAGGTTATATCTAAGCTGTCGGCACCCAAGAGCACTTCCCTGCTTCAAGGTCCTGGGATGGTCTCTAGACTGCAAGTCGGGCCAAGACCCAGGGATACCGTATCCCTTTTCTTTCTTTGGAAGAAAACACCAGTGGGTGGAGAGAGCAGGAGGTGCTCTGGTCTGCCCTCAGTCTTTGGTGGAACCAGATATGTGGGTGTCCTGGTCCCGTGGTTTTGTCGGAGATTTTGTGTCTTCTTTAGGGCTAAGCCAGGTGCATTATAGGAACAGCTATAGGGAGAAAGGAGAAGAGCAGTTCATGGGTTAATGGCTGGTGAGCTGAATGTAGCACCCAGCTCTGATATGGTGAGGGCTTAGGGGTGCTCTCCAGCTCACTGCCCTGTAGGTAAATTGGAAAGAAAATTCTTCTCTGCTTCCCAGGTGTGTTGTGAGATGCCTGAAGACTGCAGAAATAGTGCTATATAAGACAGGTCGATGTGCTGTTGGGTAGCTTCGTGCAGAAAAAAACAGGAAATAAAGATAAGCATTGTATTTTCTTTGTACATCTTAGAGCCCTTTAGAGGCTCTAAGGTCTGATTTATACAAGAAACACCAATGAACCTAATAAAAGCATGTTTTTAATAGGAGTGAACTCATTAAGCAGAAGAACAACTCACATTGATTTCAGTCAAATCCTTACTAACTCAAATTAAAACAATAAATCCCACTGCTTAGCAAAAAATAAGAACACTAAAGTGTTTTTAAATGGCTTTAATGTAAACCGTTGCACTTCTCGTGGGGAGATAAGCCTCAAGACCAGGATTTTCAGAGGAGTTGATCTCTAAGCAAGCCATTTTTGGGGTGGCAGCAGGAGATATTCAGTGCCTCTGATAATGGCTTCCTAATTAACCTCTTCTCACAAAATCACAGGAAAACAGGTCTGGAAAAGATCTTCAGAACTGCTCTGGTTCTACCACGACAAATATGTATATGTAGAGGATGGTCATATACATAGATACACATGCATCCGCGTATAAATCATTGCCGTGTCTTTTGAGGACCATTTAACTGTAAAAAAATGCTTCCTCAGAGAGGTAAATGGTTCAAGTGGATACACACTCAAGGGGAAATGTTTGCATTAAAGCCAATGAGAGGTTCAGATTTTTAACCAGGAGCTATTTATTTACTCAGTCTTTTGCTTTTTTTATATAATCCCTTTGCTATTACCAGAGTTATTTGTGCATGGACTGTACATAATCTGGGGTTTCAGAAACTACTTACCAACGCTGTGAAAATTGAAAATTGAAGTCATGCCTTGTAAGAATACTTACAACTAGAAAATGGGCGTGAAGGAAGCAAAATCTGTTGAAAGGCAAAGCATTTGGATCTGACCTGTCTATCCTGCAAGATGTCTTGGGCTCTGTTCAACACTTATTGTTACATTATTGTGTGACAGGGGGAAGATGCTTACAACATCAAGACCGTTCATCAGCTGCGGGCACTTTCTAGGCTTGGTCTAGAATGGGGACCAAGATTTGGAGATGCCTGGGGAGACTAAGAGGTGGGGCAATGGCTGAGAAGTGTAAGGTCCCAGAAAGAAAGGTGTGGGGCTGAGTATCATCATCAAAGTACCTCGTTTGTCTCCATCTTCATGTTCCTTTCTCAGATCCCACAGTCCTATCTGGTGAAGTTCACCTCTTCATTCTTCTTTTCCAAAGGGGTATGAGCAGTTTTCCCTAAGGAAAAAAAACCCACTGACTCCCACTGAAACACTGTGGCTTTGCTTTGATTATTTATCAGTCTACTGTTTCATGTGCCAGTTGGCCTGAGTGTTTCATGTTTGAATGTCAGTGGCAGTCAGGAATGGGTTCTTCAGTCAGCTCCCTAAGACCTGTCCCTACTGCTCTGGGGACAGCAGAAGCATTGCAGCAAGTCAGTTGTGTTCAGCCAGCCTTTCTCTTCTATTTTCCAGAGTAGTCCCTCCAGTTACCCTGACAGGGAAAAGGGGCATGATGGCTCCAGGGATACTGGTCACCACCTGTGGTAAATTTGGCTGAGTACCAACAACTGGCAATGCTTTTCTTGTTAGGAAAGAAAGGTACCTATAGCAAATGTGTGCCACTGCTGTATGCAGCTCTGTATCACCTTTTAAAATCAGGGCCTTCACGCAGATATATCCTGCAAATGTATTTTCGCGAGACGAACAAGATTCTGTCCTCCTCCATGCCAGTGGTTTGCAATTAACATTGCTGTAATCCTCTCTCTGTGCCCAGCAGGTATCAGTCCCAACACATAGGAAGACTGTTGTTCCCCTATTGCAAAGGCGTGAGGAGAGAGAAAGAGGCTTCATGCAGAGGCAAAGTCAGGCCACCAAAGGGGCTTTCACTTTCTCCATGAGCACTTTAGGAGAGGACAGGCCTGTCCCTGAGCCAAGTCAGGCAGTTGGGAAAGCTTCATGAATACCAGC
This sequence comes from Ibidorhyncha struthersii, assembly GCA_013398815.1. Taxonomy (NCBI): domain Eukaryota; kingdom Metazoa; phylum Chordata; class Aves; order Charadriiformes; family Charadriidae; genus Ibidorhyncha; species Ibidorhyncha struthersii. The sequence continues at coordinate 121,853 of VZSZ01005870.1, read as the reverse complement.
TGTTGGAGTCTGGAAGCAAACAGCTAGTGTTTTGCAGGTAGGAAGGTGGCTAAGCTGGTTCCTTGGGAGAGATTTAAGTAGCACAGGTGTGGAGGATAGGCAGGAACATTTGGGAGGTGGTTCCAAGCTGCTGATGCAGCAGATAGGTAGGTGTAGCAATGACGGTGAGAGGAGGCAATGAACCACAGGGGAGGATAATGTCACTGCCAGGGCTGAGGGGAAAGGAAGGTGGTAGAAGGCTTAACAAATTAGAGAATTTAGTCTTTCCTTGTAGGTCTGGGCAACTGAATGCTTTTGGTGCAGGAAATTTGCCTGTCACACAAGAACTGTGTTTGTGACAATAAAGGGGGAAGTGAGGCTGACTGAGATTATTCTGAATTTCTGTACTGTTCGTAATTCAGGTGGGCATCAGGGATTTCAGAAGGACCATGCCTCTGCTCTTGCCTGTCCATGTGGTAATTGCATATGCAAAAATGCACATTCCCTAGAGAATTCACAAATCAGATAAAAGAGAGAAGAAAAACTGTGATTTTTTTTTTTTTTCACAGTGCTAATCACCATGGTATCCAAGTGCCTATTTGTTAGGCTTGCATAAATCATCATTGCTTTTGTAATGGCCTCCTGGGGGAAGTTTTGTCTAATTTATTGGGACTCTCATTTATTGGGAGTAACACTGGGCGGGCAGGAGATGTCGGTGCTGTGCTCGGGTAATCCCCGGAGCCTCCCAGGTCAGGGTAGGGCTGTGGAGGGGGAGCCATGGGTGCGGATGGGGTGGGTGAGGGGCGCGTGCCTCGGCACGTGCTGTCCTCCCCTTTGGTGGGAGAGCTGAGGAACGCTGCCCGCCATGTCCTCCCTCCTGGGCTGCGGCACTGCGTGGCCCGATGGTTTTAGAGAAATGCGGTGTGACAGGACCAGCGTAGTGCCTGACTCTTGCACAAAGCTCCCTGGACCTACGCGTGGATGAAGAGCAGAAAAGGGAGATCGGCAGTACTAAAAGGATGCAAAGAGCAGACAGGGCACAACAGGGAGATGGGGAATGGTCCCTGTGGATGCGCAGCATAAGCCTTTAGTCCTACCTGAACGAAACAGGGGGCTTGCTAGCGGCAAGCGTAGCTAGAAACAGCATTCCTTATCCTCATATGAAACCAGTAGATTAACTTTCCTTTGTCTTACTTTAGTCAGACTCTTTCTTTTGGGTAGCTACCACTTGTTTTTCTTCCTGTGTCTTTTTGTCTCTATGCCTCTTGTAACCCTTCTGCCAGAGGAATTTATATAAGTGCCTTGTGCTGTTCATGCCTGCTCTACTTTTAAATGATTTTCTGAAGTCTAGGAGCAAAGTTATGGTATGTTCAGAGCTACGTACAAAGTGTCCAGGTGTCAAGGGATTTAAGGATTTGAAAATATATGGGCTACCTCAAAGGTAATCCTTTGAATATTAAAAGCAGAAACCCTGCCAGACCACTTTGCATAACACGCTATATAATCTGTGAAGTAATTCCAAGGTGCCTGTTACCATGGCACCTCTTGGAAAAGCTTAGCAATATTAACAGGAAAAACAGTGGTGGTGGGTTAAAGCAAGAATTACGTCTCTGGGCTCAGGCACACCGTTGCTGTACCTCAGCTGACCACGTACTGAAGTGCACATGGCTGTGATTTGTACTCCATCACAAATGCATGTTAAAACTCATTATCTTGAACCTCTTGCACTGAGGCTTTAATTTGATCTTGCCTCATAACTAAAACCCAGCCACCAACAGTTGTGCTACTTAACTGGAGCTCACAGTCATCCATCAAATCTTGGTGACTTGGCTGTGTCTCTGTGGTGGGTCTGAATTCACATTGGAGCTCCCTTTGTGGTAACTCCTGAGAGGTGGGATTCAGCTGACCGAGTGTAGGAGTCTGCTTCTGATCTGGTCCTCCTTCCATTAATTAAGAATGAAGAGAAATTGGCTCCTCTGGGTATGGTACGTTTCATTCTAAAGTAAATCTTTAATATAAACCAACTGAAATGTATCCTAAAACCAATTTTTCCTCCACTGGCTATAAAGAAAACCTTGAATCATTAGCTCTGTTAGTGTAGGCAACCATATTACAGACATTTGAGGGTGGCAGAGCACTGGCACAGGCTGCCCAGAGAGGTGGTGGAGTCTCCCACACTGGAGACACTCAAAACCTGCCTGGACGCTGTCCTGTGCAACTGCTGTAGGTGACCCTGCTCTGGCAGGGGGGTTGGACTAGATGATCTCCAGAGGTGCCTTCCAACCCTCACCATTCTGTGATTTCCACAATTCAGTTAACCAGATGAAGGCTTTTAGTTAAATTTGAGGTGCTCTAGGGACCTGAGACAGCTGCATAGGGTTGGCAGGGATGACATGAGGCTGGTAGGAGACGTGTCTTTCAGGAGTGGCAGCTGGAGGCCAGGTTGTATAGAGTGTCTCGAATGGCACTAAATGCTGATTGCTGGAAACTAAATAGGGTCCTTTGGGTGGGATACAGCTCCAGACTAAGACATTTAAAGTTAGGTATCTTCAGGTAAGCGTCTGCATGTGAATTCGGTCTCTAAGCACCCAGGATGAATCATAAGAGCTCATTTCAGCTGCTCAGACATAGGTATACAGTACCATTTGAGATGTCCCACTGTTCCTACCTGGCTTTCAGCTGCTCTTCCAGAAATATGTAAATGCTGCATCGTATCTGTGCATGTCTCAGACACCCTAGGGTGTGTCAAGTAGCAGGGGATATCCTGATGGACTGAACCCTGGACCTAGTCAATACAGTCAGTGGATCCAAGAAAGTAAATTATTTCACCTCAAAGCAGACACCCAGTAGCCGGCCAGCGGAATCACTCTTCAGGGGCCATTGGGTATGGAATCACTCTCAATTGATGTCAGGGGAATTTAAACATCTAGGGCACAATTCAGTGGCCCACCCATAAAGATCTGTGGTTTCTGAGGGGCTGTAAGGCATCCGAGACAACTGCATGGGGTTGGGAAATGTGATGCATATCCTATGGGAAACCTGTGCCCTTCTGCACAAGTAGCTGAAGGTTACCAGCAGGCAAGGTACCTTAAAGTGTCTCAAATGACTCTAGACACCTATTTTCAAGCAACTGCATAGGTATAGCCACCTAAATGGAGATGTCTGAGTGTCTCATTGGATCCTTCTCTTAAAGACAGATGCAACAAATCTCACTCTACACTTTTCTTTCCTTATTTATACCGGGCTTCCTTTATATGATGCTCAGCCTAATGGGGAACTTTCCGCACTGCAATGATGACAAGAGAAAAGTAATACCGTAGTGGAGGCAGTCTGCTCCGATGAATATCCCCCAGACTCTGCCATACTCCTTAGTGTGGAGAATGCCTTTCCAGTGGGGCCTAAGCCTGTTGGGACTCCTCAGCCACCACTAAGAAAGACTCAGTTAATGTCAGATCTCAGTGCAGTTACACTCGGAGATGTGTAGCATTTTTATCTGAGCAATAAGAGAGCACAAATTAATTAGGTATAGAATCTTTCAGACACCCAGTTGTTTGTGCAACTCTAAAAAAAAAAAAGTACTGTTGCTTTTAAAGTCCTTAGATGTACTGAGAAAGTGCCTCAGCCGCTAGAGCCCAAACTTCCTCGTGCACTTGTCTTTCATCCCAAGAGAGAGCACATTCTGCATATCCCTGGGGTTGCAGTAAAAGCACTACTGTTTCCATTGAGCGAGATTTATCTTAGCTGACTTCTGCTGTCTAAAACCCACCCAGAGCTTGTCCAAATTCCTTTACAACCACTGTAGCTGGAAAACATTGATCATCCTGCTCTCAGCCCTAGTTACTCCCTTGTGGAATGGAAGCAGACACATTTACTGTTGTCTCTGTGGTTTGTTCTGTGGCATAAACCAAAAAAGTTTGTAAAAGTATATATGACCAATATATTGCTATGGTAGTTCATGAAAGAAGTTTGAAAGATTCAGTTCTTGCCAACTCATTTATACTTTTTTGACATAGCTAGCGACACAAGTTTTGCCAAAATGTACAAAGAACAACATCCTGGGGTCTGTCAGAGGCGGAGGCAATACATCCAATATCTGCTCACATGCGGCTACAGCTCACTGTCTGTGCAATTATCTCTTGTGGCCATTTGCGGTTATAGCCCAGTCTTGATTTGCTGCCAACCTGCCAACTCTCTCCTTTCTCTCAGACTCATTCTGTTTTTTTTCATCACCTTCCAAAGAAAAGGCTTTGATCACAGTTTGGACACCGAAGAAGAAAGCGGCTGCATCAGTCTCCCCTCTGCAATGTTAGCTTCATAATATTCCTGTCACCCACGGCATCTCATCTGTAGTCAGTTGACAAGGGGAGCTACTCCAGAGCCGGCCTGACCTGCAGTGGAGCAGCAGAGCTCGGCACACAGGGGGTTTCCAGAGATGGGGAAATGCCAGAGCAGTGGAGAGACCTGCCATGAGCCAGGAGCCCTTGCGGTAGATGCTAACAAGGCCTGGGTGTTGCTAGAACAGCCACGACACCCCACATGCTGATAAAAAACAGCCTGGGGAACCAGGAGTGTGGGGACCAGAGTGGGCAAACAGGGTGTGGGGTGACAGCCAGGTCCTGGGGCGGCAGTTTGTGCAGCAGTTGACATGGAAGGGCCTGCAGGAAGGGCATCGTTACCCTACCAGCTCAAGGGCTGAGTTTATTTGGTGGTCATCACCCTCTCAGAAGGACCTTAGCTATGGTGTCCACCCAGTGGGAAGCCATGTCCTCTGCACTCGGCAGAACGGAGGTAGCAACCCAGAAGGAGCTCCCATGAAAACATACAGCCATCCAGGCCTGAGGCTGCAGGGAGCGCCAGAGCATTTCCCTGGTAACGGATGGCGGCAGTGAGAACAGTGGTGTGAGGTGTGACCAGGTGGACGAGCTGCTCAGCCTGGTGGCAGAGCTACAAGAGGAAGTATAAAGGTTAAGTCTGAGAAAGAGATAGACTGGTGGAACCATGCTCTGACCTCCCTGAGACAGAAACAGCCACCAGAAAAATCTTGTATCCTCCGCCAGCCAGGCTGAAGGCAGTAGCTTAAAGGAAAGGAGAAAATGGTGGCAAGTCCACACTTGGGGTGGCAGGGGAACCCCCTTCTTGCCCACCTCACCTTCCCAGATGCCTCTGTACAACAGGGATGAGGCTCTGGATGTGGAAGGCTAGTGAATGGATGATGTGTATGATGGTCCATCTTCACCGAAGGTGCTGCCAAGATCCGAAAGGCTTACCCCTCGTATCACAACCACCTCCATGAGGAAGAAAAGATAGGTTATAGTTGTAGGCAACTCCCTTCTGAGGGGAAGAGAGGGTCCAACATGCTGGACAGACCTTCCTCTTAGGGGAGTCTGCTGCCTCCCTGGGGCCTGGGTTATGGACATCACTAGGAAACTTCCTAGTCTGGTATGGCCCTCGGAATATTACCCATTACCACTATTCCATGTGGCTGGCCATGAAGCTGCAACACATAGTCCAAGGGTAATCAGAAGAGACTTCAGGGCCTTGGGACAGTTCGTAAGGGAATCTGAAGCACAGGTTATCTTTTTCTCTCTCCTTCCAATGGTGGGCAGCAACACTGGAAGAAACAGATGGGCCCAGGCTTTAATGCATGGCTCTGTGGTTGGTGTCATCACCAGAATTTTGTTTTTTTTTGATAATGGGATGGCCTACATATCACCAGGCTTGCTGGTGTCAGATGGGATTCACCTTTCTCAAAGGGGGAAGAAAGTCTTTGCTCACAAGCCAGCAGGACTCATTGACAGAGCTTTAAACTAGGCTTGAAGGGGGAGGGGGATAATATCAAGCTTGCACATGACATGACATGAAGGGATGGGGTGCTAGCGAGGGCCCACAGCCTGTTGCTCTGAGACGTGCTGGCTACACTGCAGCACACTCAAAGTCTTATGGAGATTAGCCAGGGGTTCTGGAGGTAATAGGAGCCAACGGGGAAGCACCAGCAAAATACCTCAAAGGAATTAAGGGGTGTTTCTCTAAGAAGGTGACATGGCTGACAGCCTAGCTGAAATGCCTCTACACCAATGCACATAGCATGGGCCACAAACAGGAGGAGCTGGAAGCCATTGTACAGCAGGAAAACTATGATATAGTCAGCATCATGGAAACATGATGGGATGATACGCTCAAGTGGAGAGCTGCAATGGATGGTGATAAACTCTTCAGAAGGGATAGGCAAGGAAGGAAAGGTGGTGGGGTAGCTCCATGTGTTGGGGAGTGTTTTGATTATCTAGAGCTTAATGATGGTGACAATAAGGTTAAGTGTTTATGGGTAAGAATCAGGGGGAAGGCCAACAAGGCAGGTATCATAGTGGGAGTCTGTTACACACCACCCAACTAGGATGAAGAGGCAGACAAAATATTCCATAAACAGCTGGGAGAAGTCTCACAATCACTACCACTTGTTCTTGTGGGGGGCTTCAAATTACCGGGTATCTGCTGGAAATACCATACAGCAGAGAAGGAACAGTCTAAGAGTTTCCTGGAGTGTGTTCGGGATAAATTCCTGACACAGCTGGTAAGACAGCCAACTAGGGAAGGCACCCTGCTAGACCTGTTGTTTGTGAAAAGAGGACTGGTGGGTGAGGTTGGTTGACTTGTGTGTGTGGTTGGAGGCTGTCTCAGGCATAGTGACCACAAAATGATAGAGTTTTTGACTCTTGCAGAAGCAAGGAGGGGGGTCAGCAGAACTGCCACCTTGGACTTCTGGAGGGCGGAATTTGACCTGTTTAGGAGCCTGGTTGACAGAGTCCCTTGCATGGCAGTCCTGAAGGGCAAAGGAGTTCAGGAAGGCTGAACATTCTTCAAGAAGGAAGTCTTTAAGTCACAGGAGCAGGTGGCCCCCGTGAGCTGGTGGGGAAGAAGACTGTCCTGGCTGAACCGAGAGCTTTGGCTGAAACTCAGGAGAAAAAATATAGTTTATGATCTTTGGAAGAAGGGGCAAGACACTCAGGAAGACTACGAAGAAGTTGTGAGGTTATGCAGGGAGAAAATTAGAAGGGCGAAAGCCCAACTAGAACTTAATCTGGCTACTGCCGTAAAAGACAATAAAAAAATGTTTCTATAAATGCATGAACAACAAAAGGAGGACTAAGGATTATCTCCATCCTTTATTGGATGTGGGGGGAGACATAGTGACAAAGGCTGAGGAAAAGGTGGAGGTACTTAATGTCGTCTTTGCTTCAATCTTTAACAGTATGACCAGTTGTTCCCTGAGTACCCAGCCCTCTGAGCTGGAAGACGGGGACAGGGAGCAGAATGAACCCCAATAATCTGAGGCGAAATGGTTAGCAATTGGCTACACCACTTAGATGCGCACAAGTCTATGGGGCTGGATAGGATCCACCTGAGGTACTGAAGGAGCTGGCGGAAGTGCTCACCAAGCCACTTTCCATCATTTATCAGCAGCCCTGGCTAACTGGGGAGGTCCCAGTTGACTGGAAGTTAGCAAATGTGACGCCCACCTACAAAAAGGGCCAGATGAAGGATCCAGAGAACTACAGGCCTGTCAGTCTGCCCTTGGTGCTGGGTAAGGCTATGGAGCAGATCATCTTGAGTGCCGTGACATGGCACATGGACAGCCAGGTGATCAGGCCCAGTCAGCATGGGTTCATGAAAGGCAGGTCCTGCTTGACTAGCCTGATCTCCTTCTGTGACAAAGTGACCTGCTTAGTAGATGAGGGAAAGGCTGTGGATGTTGTCTACCTAGACTTGAGTAGCGCCTTTGACACCATTTCCCACAGCATTCTCGTGGTGAAACTGGCTGCTCATGGCTTGGACGGGCATATGCTTTGCTCGGTAAAAAACTGGCTGGATGGCCGTGCCCAGAGGGTGGTGGTGAATGGAGTTAAATCCAGTTGGCAGCCAGTCACAAGTGGTGTTCCCCAGGGCTCAGTATTGGGGCCGGTTCTCTTTAATATCTTTATCAATGACCTGGACGAGGGGATTGAGTGCACCCTCAGTAAATTTACAGATGACACCAAGTTGGGCAGGATTGTTGATCTACCTGAGGGTGCGATGGCTCTACAGTGGGATCTGGACAGGCTGGATTGATGGGCCGAGGCCAATGGTATGAGGTTCCACAAGGCCAAGTGCCGGGTCCTGCCCTTGGGTCACAGCAACCCCATGCAGCGCTACAGCCTTGGGGTGGAGTGGCTGGAAAGCTGTCCGGCAGAAAAGGACCTGGGGGTGTTGGTTGACAGCCGACTGAATACGAGCCGGCAATGTGCCCAGGCGGCCAAGAAGGCCAACAGTGTCCTGGCCTGTATCAGAAACAGTGTGGCCAGCAGGACTAGAGCAGTGATCGTCCCCCTGTACTTGGGACTGGTGAGGCCACACCTTGAGTGCTGTGTTCAGTTTTGGGCCCCTCACTACAAGAGGGACTACTGAGGTGCTGGAGCGTGTCCAGAGAAGAGCAACAAAACTGGTGAGGGGTTTTGAAAACTAGTCTTCTGAGGAGCAGCTGAG
>VZSZ01005870.1:25091-113335 GCA_013398815.1 Ibidorhyncha struthersii | reverse complement strand
TCAGTCTCTTCTCTCAAGTAACAAGTGATAGGACAAGAGGAAATGACCTCAAGTGGCACCAGCGGAGGTTTAGGATGGATATTAGGAAAAATTTCTTCACTGAAAGGGTTATCAAGTGTTGGAATAGGCTGCCCAGGGGAGTGGTGGAATCACCATCCCTGGAGGTATTTAAAAGATGGGTAGATGTGGTGCTGTGGGACATGGTTTTGTGGAAGACTTGGCAGTGCTGGGTTAACAGTTGGACTCAATGATCTTAAGGTCCCTTCCAGCCTAAATGATGCTATGATTCTATGGTACAATAACTTTGGGATAAAAACTACACCTGGTTATAATGCACATTTACCTTCCAAAGTTCACTGTAGTGAAATAGTTTGTTGATGAGTTGTGTTTGAATATTTGCAGCATTTTGCCTTGATTTTGTTTGTTTTTTTCCCTCAGAAAATCCCAGTTTTGTTTTTATGGTTTCAGTCAATTGACCTCATTATGAATTCCACTGGACATGCAAATAATTTGTTATTTTTTACAGCCAATTTTATTATTGATATCAATATTTGATTATTTGAAATTTATTTTCACTGTTTTTCAGCAGATGGACGTGTTCCAGGGGAGAAAAGCTGATGGTAGAGAGTTTTGTTTCTGATAGATCCATGTCCTGGGATGTGCCATCGTGCCCAGCATGAGCTGAGGCATTACTAAATTATGAACACTATAATCCAGCCCGCAGGGTAAATCAGCTGCACTGCGTCTTTCAAGAGATACTGCAGCAGCTCAGGCAGCCAAAGATCTCAAAACATGTTCAACATCAGCCGTCCCGGTGAGAAATGAAAATCTTCTCACCAAAAACTTAGATTATGCAGAAACATATTTTTTTTTCATCAAAAATATTTTGATGGAAATTCCCTGGAGGTGTCCTGAAAAGGAGAATTATTGTGGGGCTGGAAGCTGCGAATGATGTTAACATATCAACGATATGATTCAGGGCTAATGTGGATTTCACTAGTAGGCTAGTAGGTTTCCTGATTCTTCATGATGATGCATCCAGATGTGCCAGGGTTGGCGACAGAAGCGGAATGTTATTCTCTGCTGAGAAGCACCATGCCATTGCCCTGCTAGAGCATTTTTGCTACAGTCTCTGAGGCACAGAGTTTTTGTGACATTTTGTGGTTTTCCATTAATGAGGAGTCCTAGATTTTGCTCTAAGTAGTCCATTTAAATTTCACTTTTGTTTTTCTGGACATTTTAACTCCTCCTGCCTCACTTGCCCCAACCTCCTTTAGGCAATTCGGGTTCAGCTCGATCCTGTGCAGCCCAGATCGCTCAGAGGCAAAAGCGCGATGATAGTGTGTGTGGAAAGCTTTGTGTTCCCAGAGGAGGTTAAGGACAGATTCCAGCTTTGCTACCCAAGTTGCTGAGACATTAAATTTCAGATTTTGTTCAAGTTCGGTATAAGTGCATTTTAGAACACAGAAAAGCAGAGAGTTTATAAATCATTACATATCACTGGGGAATATCTGATGGCTTGAGTGCTCACAACATGTGGAATCTGGAAAGAAACACTGAATGAACAGCTATTTTTATACAGAATGGAAAGACTCTGCAATATGCAATAATTCCACATGAATCATGTAATTGGCAGTTTGTAAGCAAAATACAAGGCACGCTATTTTGTTAACAATGTGTAGGAATTAATTTTTACTTCGATAATAGAGCATCCCACTGCAAATGTCGTGGCAGAATGTTTTTCTAGTAGACAAAGGAAACTTCCTTTGCTGCCAGTCAGATTTCTTTGCTTCTGAATGACACAGGAGATTGCAATACTTTGCTGTGTGCTGCCAGCAAGAGTCTGTGCAATCTTGATTTGCAAGAGATAAGATAAATTTTTGCAGTATCAGGGCAAAATGAGGACCCCTCCCATAGGAGGAGACATCAGGGGTGTCTTTCCTTATAGCACTGTCTCGTTTTCTTAATTTTTCTTAACTACCAGTACAAAAAAATTCTTGCTCCATTTACAGCAGTATATGTTGATGAATTGGAGAATAAGTTTTGGCATCCTTTACTAGTTCATCAAACCTAGCAGTACATGATGCTTCTAAATGCTGGAAAATATCCTTAATGTGCCAGCTGTGCAGTGATGAGTGGGAAGAATTTTTTACTGATTCCAGGACAAATAGCCTGAAGGAAGAGACTTGACTGGCCTTATCTTAACGCATGTTAAAAATTACTGCTCAGAAAGTTCCCCAAGCCTTTCAAAAATCTGTTTGTGGGATCAAGCATAAGATAGAGCTGGGATATTTCCCAGAATTTGTTCCTGACCATTATGAATTGAATCATCTCTTTGTCAGAAGCTGGAAAACAGTTGGGTTTTATAGGGTTATCAAGAAGGAGACTTAGCATGTGATAGTATCCTGAACCTGCTGCTGTACCCTGGAAAGCTAGAGGCAAAATTTTTAACTGATTTCAGAAGGAACCGTGGTAGTTTGTCTGCATCAATAATTTTGCTGTTGCCCAGCCCGCTCCTATATCCCCAGTGTGCTGTTAAAGGTCTTGTAAAGATTTAATTTATTAATCAATATGATTTACTTATTAACCAGATATGTTCTGTAGTAAAATTTTACAGCAGCTAGCTAAGTTATTAGTTCCATTATCATTAAGTTATATGACTCCAAGCCTCCATCGGGCTGTGTTCTCGCTGGAGGAAACACTGGGGAATACCCTGACCCATCCTAACAGCTCCCTGAAGTAAGCTAAGGTGGCAATAACAGTCTCCTTGTCTAGCTGAAGTTTTCGTAACAGGACAGTAATGAAAGAAGTGTTTTCATAAATATCTTTCACAGATAATAGGTACAAATTTTGTTCTCATTCTTTTAATTTAGTATTGTGATTGATAATGAACAGGTTCATTTGTGTTAATAAAAAGGCTCGTTTTCTTCAGCATGTCTTTGATTTGTAGTAGGTTCAAATCCCATCAGCGATTCTCATCCTTCAACTGCTATGTGAGAGGTGACCTCACCTTCTAAAGTACATCACTTTGGCCAATGCTGTTCAAGTGCACCAAGTGTTCTTTGGATGTACTGAACGAATGGAGGTCCTCAGGGGCTCACTTCTTTCCCTGAGATGTTACGGAGTTCGGGTGGGAGGTTCCCACTCAGCTCATTAGGTGTGTTTAGGTGCTTAATGAGTACTACAGTTAACACCAGGGTGCCATTAGATTTTTATGTGCTGACAAATTTAAGGGGCCCTGGACAGTTATCGGTCTGAGTAGCGCTCTTGGATGTAGGCTATAAATTCCACCTAAATCTTGGAAACCAATGTGGATAGTCTGAATACCATTCAGTACTCTCTATCCTTACTCGGATGCCAAACGGCCTGCAGTCGAGCTGTTACAGCAAAATAAAAGCAGTATAATGGCTGGGCATCCAGAGCCATCACTGTAGCTAATACTGTTGTGCATTGCTCAGGAATCAGTCTTACTAAAGTCTCACTCTGGAGCTGCTGCAACCTAGTTCTGCGCAACCTGAGGCTTTGAAAGTCACAACAAGTGTCTGTGTGCGCTCCTTGAGGTGGGCTGGATGTCCCAGGTCCTTCTTTGCTGCCAGGCAGTGGTGACTGGGTCTTGTCTGACAGACATTGTACATTGAGAGTGTAGCCCTGTTTGCACGTTGCATGTTGTGGAGAATTTACTCTGGTTCTTCCTTGTCTCCTTTGATCTAAAATAGGAGTAATTTGGGGTGGAAATATATTTCCACAGACTGCACAGCAATACAGACTATATCTATACTACAGTGGTGCACATAAAAGAAGTAGTAGTGCTCTGATACAGATTAAGTAGGTGCTTCCACCGCTCCTTGTAAAAAATAACTACAAAATTCAAATTTTAAGTTGCAAACCAAGAAACTGAACCTCATGTTACATTGCTGTAAGAAAAAAAAAAAGAATAAATTGAAGCCATAGCTTCAAGGTATGCCACTCTTGGAATCATGGGATCATAGAATAATTAGGAAAGGAGCTCTGGAGTTCATGTAGTTTGACCTCCCACTCAGAATGCGTCTGTGTAGAGCCGGTAGCTCAGTCAAGTCCAGTCTTATTTGTGTCCCAGTTCCAGTGTTTGACCACCCTTGTGGTAAAAAACTATTTCATATGTCTAATTGGAGATTCCCATGATGCAGCTTGTGTCCATCGCCTTTTGTCATATCATTGTGCATCTCTTACAAGAGTCTGTCTCCATCTTGTCTATACTTTTCTACTACATAGCTGTAGATAGCAGTGAGATCTATAAGAACAGGAATTACTTCTGCTTGCTAAATTGAAAAATATTGGACTTTGCTGCCCTCAAGGCATTTTTCCTTACACCTCTAGTGATATTGAAGAGTATCTTTGGACAGAAGCTTTCTGCTTTCTGAGGAACCTTTTATTTCTGAAGAGGAATCCTATTTAAGGAAACGTCCTTGTACAAGGAGTTGACAGGCAATTCTGCTTGTTGTCACCTACTTTTCACTTCTCATCCACAAAACGAAGGTCGAGAACTGTAGTTGTCATTCTGAGCTCATGAGAAGCTGATAGGAGCAGGAGATGGCTTTACCGCCCACACGTGAGAAGCATTGCAGAGCTGCCTGGGTGAAATCTTTGCCACACTAAAGTTAAAAGGAGACTTCTGCCCATACAGTTCTTGTGAAAAAGTAGGAAGCAGATAGCTGCTTTGCCTAACTGTGCCTTGTAGGATCTCATCCATGATGCTGGTGGGAGACCCATACCATGCATGCCTGGAAACAGAGCCCTGGGCTTGCAGATGACACAAAAAATAAAACTCCCGGATACATTTGGACAAGTGACGACCCTTCGTTGACTCCTGCACACTGCTATTCCTTTGGTGAGCCCTCCTCATCTCCAACAACTCATTCCTCCCTGTGCCTCTGTTCCAGCCAGACGTCAGCACTTCTAATGTTATGGACTTAAACAGAACTTTTTCCCCCTTAAAAAAAAAGAAAATATTTGGGAAATTCTGACAGATCTGAGGGAGCAAATTAAAACTAGACGCCAGTTATATGTTTCCCAGCAGATCTCGGGGGAACGTTCGAAACAGCAAGCATGGGCCCCATAGCTGCAAGAGGACAAACACTAATTTACAGGATTTCTTTCAGAGAGAAGTAAAAACTTAAGGTCTGCCAAATTGAAAAAACCCTTGTAACCTCCCCCTTCTCCGCTATTTAAAGGGAAGCAAGGCTTGCTTTGGATTTGGTGCCTCCTTCACTTCAGTTCTCCTTGGCACCAGATGCAATCCCTTTGACTGCATTACTGCAAACCTCCTACACATATATTTACGGTTGAACACATGCCTAAGCATTTTGCTGCATTAAGCCTGAGTTAGGTGCATGAGCTGAGCATCCAACGTGCCCTCTCCTCCCAGGGGAGCACTATAGGTTACACTGGGGAACAGAGAGCTTGCTTGGCTCTTGTGCTTCTCTGGAGCTACTAATTTCTCTTGAATGGGGCTGCCACCATACATGCAAAGTCACTAAAGTGACCTCATTGGTCTTCAGATTAGAAACAGCGTAGCTCAGTTGCACAGTATCAGGTCTGAGGCCAGGTTTCCTTTGGATGAGGCAAGCTTTCTTCTTCCTGCTTGTGTTGTACAGCTCATCCTCCAACTCCTGAAAGGTGACTTGATTCGTATCACCAAACAAAGATATCACGGTAGGGATACAACTATTTTTTTTTTAAATAGGGTCCAGTCTGTAATCCCCTTATTGGTTTTACGGATGTTGTTAGGTATGAGCAATAAGATAAAAAAATGGCATATGGATCCTAAGCAGGTAAAAAAAGTGTTCCAGATATATCCCCTTTATTGCTGAGCCTTTTTAATTACCCTGCAGGTAAATCAGGAATAACTCCATGGCAGCTAGTGGAATCATAACAAGGTAAATGTGCTAGATGAGGCCAGTGGATACAGTCTTCATGTATTATTGTTCATGACACTCTCAGAAACTCTCCTTTTTTTCCCAGTTGCTCACTAGGCAGCTTTTTCTTGCTACAGTAAAAAGAGATTTCAGTGATTCTTACACATTTTTCATTCTTAGTATTCCTCTGAAGAAGTGTAGCAACAGTGCCCTATTTTCAGATAGGAAGATAAGAAAATGATCAGCAAGAGTCAAAGTTCAAGCAAACCTCATTGTTCCCCTAGTCTGTCCTCCAGGAACAGAATTCTTCTCTGATGCATATTCCATGACTTTATCCAGTCCACCGTCTAGATAAATCAAGCAATTGATGTACATTAATCTGGAAACTGAATCACAGTTCAAAGAAACTCACTGCACAGTTGAAGTTTCCGCTTGTGGCTTCCCCACTATCACCAATTTCCCTGCTTCATAGGAGTGCAGCAGCATGGATTCAATTGGTGATGGACTGGTAGGAAGTGCTTTGAGATGAGCAGGTCCCCTACAAAACCTTGAGGATCGATGAGTGTCGAGGAGAAATGCATAGGTGCAGATCTGAGGTTAACGTGTCAGCAGAATTTACCAGTTATTTCTTCCTGGGAATATTACATTGTGACTGCATTTATACAGTGCGGAGAGGTAGTGCTGCAACATCCAGACAAACAAAGCAACAATAATTCATCCAGTTTTCATAAGTCTTTTCCCTCTCGGTGAGAAATTACAGCCCCATAGGCAGTGCATTAACATTATAATTTCTATAACAGTGGTGCCTCCTGGCCCCAGTAGAGATCACGGCTGCATCTGCTTGGAGCTATGGAAACATGTGCTTGAGGTCTATCTCTGTTTCACAGTGTTTGTGCACTTATAAGAAAACTAAAGATACAAGGAAGTTAAGTATTGCTCTCATCATTTTATGGGGGAGAGGTGGAAGAAATATTGACAAGTGTCCTAAAACCCCCTGAAGTCCATCTTGGAACTAAAATACAACCAAACTGATGGCCATACATCACCAGGTGGTGATGAAGAACAGGGGTCAAAGGGAGTTGGGTGAGTCACTAATAGCTTCAAAAATAAGATCGGTGCCATGACATTAATTGAACAAAGTTTTACCTATGTGAGAAAGGCTTTAAAAATCAGAAAGTGCAGAATGAAATGGCAGAAATCACATTTAAAAAGAAAAATGTCACATCGCCTTACTCATGGCATTTTGAGTCAAAATGAAAGCTGTTTTTTCAGCTTTCACAAGTATAATCAACTAGACGTTGAAATAAGAGGTACAAATATTTAAAGGATTTCTGTAAAGGATCAATGTCTCCCGAATGCGGAGTGGAATTACAGATAGAGAAACCAGCTTCCAGAACCTCCCTTTTCCAGTTATGGCTGTTTTGCTCATCTCCTGGCTTGCCTTCCACTAATGAGGCAGCGGTCAATAGAAATTACAGCACCTGCTGACATGGAAGATTAATATTGGAAAATAGTTGTAACCTTTCTATCGAATACTTCTGGCAGTATGAAACACGAGCATCGATTGCTACTGGTTATACCTGTGTACCTAAGCAATAGTCCTGGAAGCTTCACGTCAATACCTGAGAAAGCAAATTGTGCCGTATAGGTGCTCAGCAATATTAATAGATCAGCAGTGAGACTGTCACTGGTATCTGAGGATATTGTGGGATTAAAAAAATCTTAACCCCATCCTTCTCCCATGGCTGTAAATGGCTTCTGGGATAGCAAGAAGCTATCCTCCTGCCTTGTCATCCCTGACTGTGTCTGCTGGGTTCAAGGCATTGGTGATGCTTAAGGGGTCCATCTCATTCTCAGAGAAAGAGTGGCAATTAGTGGACACTTCCCAGCCTAGGCCAGTAGAACTGGAGCCCAGGTATGACCAGGTAACTCCTGTTCCACCACTCACTTCAGTTCAGTCTCTGCAATGCTTTGGACAATGGAAATGGATTTGCTTCCTAATGACAGTGTGGTGGCTTTTTGAGGAGGAGTCTGTCCCTCTTCCTTACCCTATTTCATTGTCCCGCGACCCATCACTCCAGTGTTGCAGCCTGCAGCACACCACGCAGGCCAGACGTGCTTCTCCAGCGCATTTGTTTCCAAACTTGCATGAATACATGGTCTTATGGGATGTCTCCAAAAAGCTTTGAGAACTGAGTGAAAAGTAGGCCTTGGCCTCAAGAGCACCCTGGGAGAGGCTACTGGGAAGCTGCCAAAACCTCTGCATTGCTCACCCTGCTCACCAGCCAGCAGGAACAGCAATGTCCATCGCGCTCCCAAGGCTGGAAGCATTGGACTTGCGTACATAATGTACCCTTGGCTTCCCTTAATTCAATGCAGTGATTGAGAATGAACATGAAAGCCAAAGCGTACAACTGGCATGAGCCGGTGTGTCTCTGGGCATCCAACTAGTTGAGCAGAGTAAGTGACCCACATCACCTGTCAATCTAAATGTGCATGGCTCTCATGAAGTTTTCCATAAGGACATTCACAGAGGAAGAAAAAAGTCTCAGCAGCTTTTAAGTGGCAGGGCTATATTACACCCTCCCACCATTTTTTCTATTTTTCCCCTTTGTGTATTTTCCTTGGGGAAAAATATATTTTTAAGAGAAAGCAGCAGGACATTTCCAGCTGACTCAGCTCTAGAGAGATTCCCCCAAGATCTCATTTCTTTTTGTTCTGCTCTGCATCCCAAAGTATACAGACTGTGTTTGCTCAGTGTCTGTGTCCCTGCAAGTTCACTGTTATGTGTGTTAATCTGTTTAATAATTCATCCCCAATGCAGTGACTATTTTTATTTTCTAATGCCACTCCACATATTTGATGAGGCGATCCCTTCTGCTCATGCTGATCGGAAGAGTTTACCATTGACTGGATCAGCTTGCATATGCTTTTGCTCAGATTTGTTGATATTTCAAGGGTAGAATATTTTGAGGCCAGAATTTTCTCATCTTTTTGGATGGTGCCGAGATGAAAACAAAAAATGTTACATCTGGTGAGAGCTAATTATATTTCAAAACTGTTGCAACTGATTTGGCTTGGCCTATAAATCCTAGTAGAACATGCCTAGTATTTGAAGACTGAGACTGTGCTTCTGGGGAAGTTGTTTTTGTAAGTTAATGGATCCATGGAGGGACAGCAAATGAGGTTTTGACAGCCGGAACCCCCCTGTTGTGCCCTGGCTAAAAACCTGGATAGAGCTGAGACCAAAAGTAGCTTAGGTTTAGATGCATTAAAGGGCTTAGTGCTGGGATGTGTGGTCCTGCACACAGAGCAAGGGAAGGTAAGAAGTCAGTGTCTCTCTTTGTTCAGGATTATCTTACACAGCTGAGAATTTTAAGCTCAGGCTTCCTTCTGAATAAGCCCTGAAATCTTTTTGGTTCTGCTTTTGTCTATATTGCATATAATTTTACCACCATCTCTCAAGCACAAATTTTCTGTTACAGGAAGGGTAGTTCCAGTTGAGACAGTTGAACCAGTTGTCCAGTTGAACCTGAGACATAGAAAGAAGCCAGAGTGGAATCAAGACTTTCTGAGTTTCAGACCATCGTCTGCCTAAGAATATCAAAGGTTATGTGTCCTCTAAGCCTTCAGCAGCACAGAGAGGAGGCAGGTGAGTCAGGCAGCAGGCTGTTTCAATAGCAAGAGAACTCTGTGGTGGAAACAACATTAGTTCACTGATGTCCAGAGGTAAGAGACAAGAAGTGGTGGCCAGAACAGCCAAGAAAGAGATAAGACATCATTTTCTGGGTGCCAGGTTAAAAAAAAAAAAAGAAAGAAAGAAAAAAGGACAACCACCTGAATGTCTTGTATATTATTCTTCAATAGAGGAAGCATTGTATTTACTAACTTTGAAATTAACTCATTAAACCTAAGAAATCATGTGCTTCCTGACCATGCTGCTCAGCAGCAGACTAATAAAATCTTATCTTGACACATGCGCAGCCACGGTCGTGGGTTAGGGTGACCGATAACAGGATCTCTTCCATCCTCAGGCTGCTCGTTAGTGCCATGATTTTCATGGTGAAACAGTGGTGACAGATGAATGCACAGCCAGGGTTGGTCAGGCCAGACCAGTGCTCACCTCCTCCTTGACCTGAGGAGGCTCTGTTGATTTAATAATTAAATGTGGTGTGGTCATTGGATGGTCTATCTGAAGATCAAGTCTGCCTCCAGAGAGGTCAATGACAAGATGCCCATGAGTTTTTAATGCCCAGGCCCTGTGCGAATTAAAAAATAGCAATTACAGTGGCTGAAAAGATTTGTATGTGAATGTCTTTATGAAGTGAAGATATTTCTGAAGCAGTGGTACTCATAAAGACCCATAAAGCCCTTCCACAATCCTGTTTATTTTCCTGAATGCCTATGTTTTGTATTTTGGGTCACCCCTACCAAAGTGGTACCTGCTATATTTCCTGCAGGACATAATTACATTTTTGCTCCAAACATGGGCTGGAACAGAGTTGGGCTGCAAAGACAATTAATCCTTGAGATGCTATAAGCTGTTAAGGTCACTGGGAAATGAAGCTACTGAACACGTGGTATTTACCTTGTGAAAACACCCAGTAAGAGATACCCTGTCACATGAAGAACCCCACTGGTACTAGGAAGACAAAAGAGCAGGAATGTCTGTTGGCTTGGATGAATTTAAGGATCTAAAGTTACAAGAACACTCGTATCAGTGTAAAAGCTGCATGAAAATGTCTGTCAGGATCAGGTTATAGGCGTATATTGTGACCTATTCTTTAATAATTAATTGTTTTTCTTTCTACGGAGGTGTTAGGTTTTTAGGGACTTTACAAAGCAGGCAGTCTTTGCAAGTATAACGTCATTCAATGAGATTTGCCCAGTTACAAGATATATTGAAAATTCCTGCAAACACAAACCAAGAAGATTCTTTGTGTGAGTTGACTTATGATTGCTGTCTGTTTGCATATAGGTATTATGTATTTTTCTCCTTCTGACTAGATGTTTCCTCTTCTCCCATGATCCAACTTCCAAAACTTGCAGATGGCAGAGTTTTTGTTTGGCTCTAAAATCTTGCACAGGCAGGAAAACAAGGCCTGACGGGTGCTCTTAATCTTCTGAAGGATGTGGAGGGAAAAGAATATTTACTAGATGTCAGTTCCACCTCCTTCATCATTTAATCTCATAAGGAAAGGTGTCTTTTCTGGCCAAACTACAAGAACAGGCACAGCAGAAGGGACTTAATTGTGAGCTCAGCCCCAAAGAGGATCTTTCGTTAGTCATCGAAGATGATCTGATATTCCCTGGGTTTCAAGCACAGATGGGCATCTAGTGGTATTTTGTGAGACCTTATACTTTTTGAATGCAGCAGCCGATTAGGTGCTTTTGGTGAGATACACAAAGTTCCAGGCAGACGTTTTGTTTCTGAAAAAATTTGGTTTGAGCGTGAGGCTGGGCACCAGGGAAGGGGATGAGTCATAAATATCGGATGCTCAAGTTCACCAGGGTATCCAACTCTAGAATAGTGTATCTCCTCATCGCTTGTAAGTGTCTGAAGAGCATGTGAAGTCTGCCCCAGCTTCTTCTCGTGGGCTGAGCCACTCCAGAGAGCTCATTCATGTTAAAAAAAAAGCCTTGGAGAAAATGGAGGGGCTGAGAGAGGCAACTGCTTAAGCTGACACTGTCACCGAAAGAAGTGAAAATGGAAGGACAGCCCCAGGAGTCTGGTGATCTTCACTGGTAGGTATGAGTTTTGCGGAGACACAAATCGCAACTTGTATTTCTTAGGAATAATCTGTTTTGTAGTTAACAGAATCAAGCTGTTATTAGTAAGAGCAGATTGTTAATTCGCACAACGTACTCACCCCTGTAGTTAACAGACACCCTCAGGCGTAGTTACGTGGTTGCAGCAGCGGCTGGGAGACAAAGCCCAGCTGTGTACTCAGAAGTGCAGGGTCGAAGTGACGCGTGTGGCTGCTTGGTGGGTGTCTGGGGAAGCCCTCTGAGAATACTCTGGTTTATCAGGGGCGTGTATGTTCCCGCGTATAGCAGCCGTCATGCTCCTGGATGAGGTCTGAGCCATGCAGCCCCTCATTGCTGCTACTGGATGCTAGTGAAGTTTCAGCAGACTCCTGTACACTAAGTTTATCGGTTCTTCTGGACTACACGGCACTGCCAGTGTCTAGAGCAACTAAATCCCTGGGAGACTTTCAGGCACTGCCTTCTCAGCCCATACCTTCCCTCTCTTCTTGTTTTCTGGTGATGGCATCACCTGACCAGTCTTTCATGAATTTTCATGAAGTCTGGATGTTTTAAAGAGCAAGCAAGAGGGAAACATCAACAAAATTACCTTGAGTCGCCCAGCCAGGGCCAGTCCATGAGGCAGAGCTGGAAAGGTGCTTTTCTTCTGCCTGTTGGGCTCAGACATCACATATCGGACTGGAACATTTGGATTTTTTGACTAATAAGTAGAAATGGTGTTGCCTTTAAAATAATGAGTTCTTAAAATAAAATAAAAATCGATTTCATGAGTTTTTAGCCTGCAACTAGAATTCTAACCACTTTTCGTCTTAAGTTTCACTGGTGAACTTAAATGAACTTGAAATCTGCCCGCAGCTCTGGCACTAATGTGTCACTGATGGGGAGCAGTAGCTGACAAAAGAGATAACCTGAATGCAGTCAGGACCCTGTTTCCTCAGCTAAAAATATGATTGACGCTTTTTATTATTAGTTGAAAAACTCAACAGCTTAAAAATGTGTGATAGGTAAACAGCAGTTTTTACTGCATTCCCAGGCTGAAAAAGCAGCTTGCTAGGCAATTTTTGGCAGACAATGACATAAACTTACTATTTTCCACTTGCAAACCAAGTAAGAAACAGTAAAAGTGTACTGTTGTAACAAAAACATGTGTAGGCTAAGGTTCACTTGATCTCTGATGAAAAATGGCACTATGTATTTCAACAGATCTTTATATTGCTAGATTTTTATGCCTGTCATCTTCAATTTCTTCTTTTTCAGAACATCTTGCTGACGTTTTTTGAGACTTTTTTCAAGCTTCTGAAATCCCATCAGCATCTCTCACACTCATACTCTACAGGGCTTGGCTGACAGTAGTGCTATAATGTTGTCTTTTACATTCTTGTACCAGTCTTTATGTCTGGAAAATGCTGAGGTGAAAATTTATGGTATTGTCTTGTGATGACCTCAGATGACAAATTTGAAATAAGATTTTTAGGAAGTCTTCGCAATTATTTTTTGTTATTCATTATGTCTATAATACAAGAGTAAGAAAAACCAGCCAAGGAAACATGCCTGGATTCAGTGTGGGAAGGCAGATTTGCTTGTGTTGGAGGTATTATGCAAATGTGAACCATTTTGCAGCATAGTCTTTAAGTTAGGGGATTTTAAGTCAGAGAGGGGAATCCCATGGGTAATCTTTGCTGAGTAGGGAGAACCATCTCTCATATGTAAGAAGTACTGCGTACTGCTAAATTCAGAGGCAATGATGGGTGTGGGAGTGTGCGCTGGGTTCCCTTCCTCAACAAAGGGAATTTGGATTCAAGAAAACACTCTTGAGAAGAGATGTTGTTGGGGCAGAGTCCTTCAAAGAACCACCATTGCTCTGTGGTGGCTACCTGGGGTTGTGCCATGGGACGGGCCAGGGACTGGGTCTGTAGCACTTGCTTTGACTATAGATAGATAGATAGATAGATAGATTTAGCTATCTGTGATTAATGCTTAGTGCTAGTGGCCATTGTAAATGGTAGAAGTGGTGGAGATGAGTATTTCAAATACAGGTTGCCATCTATGGCAAAGCTCCTTTATCCATTTTGGAAGAAACCTTTTAGCCGATGAATGCTTTAGGCTGGTTATGCAAATAGTGCATGTTAAATAGGAGGATTAGCAAGAGGCCAGTCTCAGCTGGGGAGAGAAAGCAGCAAAACAATGAGATTTGGCTGCTGTAAGTATCTCCAAGCGGGTCAGTTTGTGTATGCGTAGCATATTGGATGTTTTGCCCGCTGGACGAGGGTTGTGGGACGGTCTGTTGGATTCCTGGATGAAAAAAAAAAAAAAAGTGAAGATCCTGCTTACTAGGCAGCGAGGCATTCATGTGTGGTGTCCCCTGAAGGTTTTGAAAGTATTGGGTTAACAGCACATTGTAGATGAAGAGTGTTAGCCATCTCAGCACACCAAGTTTTGGCAAGTCTTTTCCTAGGGTTTATACTTCAAACAGAGCCATTTCTGGGCAGCCTCATTCTCCACTGCCACCCCTTCCTCTTCTGACCATGCTGGTTTCTACCAAATTAATTTCCAGTCCCATCTAACAGATGTTGTTTTACTGTTAAACTCCCCTTAACCTGGCTGCTGTTTTCTGTGTCATAATTCATTCTGCATGTCTTACAGTCTCCCCTGGGTCATCACCGTGAATAGCTGGTTTCTGTCAGTCCCTCTGTTTCATCACCTTACATCTGATTTTCCTACAACTTAAAACATAGCCAAGCATTTTTATCTGAGCTGTCTTCTTTTCCTTCATTTCTAGTTCTGCAGCACTTATTGTTTTCTGGTATAAACACAGATTCTTTGAAAATATACAATTAAAATGACTCTTTCAGGGGCATTAATTAGGAGGAAGAACCTTCAATAAGGTGTTTGAGAAGGCTAAAGATTTTGGGGTGCTTGGTATTTCTCATATATACTTACTTCTAGATCACTTTTCAAATACACATTGCCATTTGGGTGGTCCAAGTCTCTAGTCCCTGCTCTATAACACATTTGTCATTTATCTCCTACTTTCACTGTGGGATGGGAATTGATCTGTGTAAGTGTATGGTATCGGCTTTTACTAATGGCTCACAAATCTCTCTCTCTGTCAAGTGAATGCCCATATCACTTAATAAACTTCATATTCCACTGTGGAAACTTCTCAAGGGTCTGGGCAAAGCTGGTCATGCTGTCTGGAACAAACATTCCGCCCCCCCGCCTCCTTAGATGCTGGGTTTATCTAAGGCAATCTTAGCTGGAACAAAAGAAAAAGGATATATTTTCAGGTCTTTTTATACTGAAAAAAAAAAGGAACCACCAGCTAATACAGGTTTGCTGTGCTCTGTCAGTCTGAAATGATCTATTCTGAGTCCTGAATGTCAAAATACACGGCATTTTTGAGCTGACATTTTGGGGACATTATTTCTTCATGAAGAGTTCAAGCACATTCAACTTTCCATTTCTTTTTGACATACAGCCAAAACCCTGAAATTTCAAACTGGGCAGAAAGTCTTTATTTTTGTTGTTGTTATTATTATTATTGTCACCCTCCTCCTTCTCCTCCTTCTATTTAATTCTGGCTGTGTAATTTAGTTCTGACACATGTCCCGGGACCAGCACAGGCAGTAGCCAGTAAAGATACAATGCTGTGAGTGCCTGGGAAGGTGTGGATTTGGGATAACTCTCATTGCAGCCCTGACACTGTCTTTGAGTCAGCTTGTCATGGCCACACCAACCCTTCAGCTTTTTGTCCTGCTTCTTCCCTTTTGGTCTCATCCCCACTGGTCAGGACGTCTTTAGGGCAGCACAGTGACGCACAGTGCTGCTGTAACCTGTACACCTATGGAAACAGCATGAAGTGCCGAGAAGTGTGTATTAGTGAAGAAGGTAGGTCTTCTGACACAGTTAGGAAGAGCAGAGGTGCTTGGCACGTTGTCTTGGCCAAATTCCAGCATGGCTGTTATTTAGTGTGTTAATGTAGTGCCTGTAAGGCTTTACTCACGTGAAATGGAGGCTGAATTATTTTCAAAGAACTTGCAGCCTTCCCACTCGAGAGTGCTAGGGTAGGGCAAAATCGGGCAAGATGTGCTGACCCTCTTTCTCTTCTCCTTTCCTCCAGTTTCCATAACATTGCCTGGTGTCTGGATTCATTACACATTTTGGACTCGATGCTGTGCAGCTATTCCCTATCACCCCTCCATCCCTGGTGGCAAATGGTGCTGTCACCATAGTTGGGTCACTGCTTGCGGGGCCAGTGCACATCGCTTACAAGGGCTGTGAACTGTATGTCCAGCGGCATCTGAGAGCAAGTCAAGCCAAAGAGACCAGCAGACCCATTGTGCGGAGAAGCCCACGAGCCAGGCGCGAGCATCCCAGCTGCTGTTCGGAGGGAGCCTGGACGCGGTAGATTCATAAGGGAGATTTTAAGCCTCTTTTATTCCTACCCAGAGAAGGTTTCTGGTTGCCATGCCTGCCCACCCTGGTTAATTAGCTAGCTCCACCCTGACGTGTAAGCAAAATACAGAGGAATATTTCTTCCTCTTTGAAAGAGGCTGGAGAAGAAGATTAGCCAATGCACCTTAATTTATTTTTTATTCTAGTCATCAATGCTTTGCTTTGTTTTTCTTGAAGCAAAAGGAAATACTGTCCTGAGAGACTAATGCTCCCTGTGAGCAGTTCTAGCTCTTGATATCACTTTGGACAATATCCTCAGGCTCTGTGACTGTTGGCTTCACAGCCCCCTTCCTCCCTCTTTGCTTATGGCCGAGCCCTTCCTCTGCCACCGGCTTCTTCTGTTTGCCTCACCCCCACGTTATCTCTTACGTTTTCTACCCCTGCTCAAACAAAGGCATTTATTATGGCCTTTGCAATGACACATCACTCTCCTGTCATTTTTCTTTTTTTTTGTCCCCTGTCTTCACTTCTTGCACCTCCGGCTAAGAAACAGCAATAAAGGTGCTGTGGTTTAAATTATTGCTCGCCTACACTGTCCTAGTACAACAGAGATCGTGCGGATAGTGGGATAGTGCGGGGTAGCATTATTACTCCCTCACACCTTGGGCACACATTATGCGGAGACGAATTCCCTAATCATACACCAAATGGGCAGCAAGCGTCACCGAGGGCAAATACAAATCTTTGGCTGTATTTCTATGGGAAGCTTGGGAAGACTTAGCTCTAGCTGCTATCAAGAGAATGAATTCCTAACCGACCTGTAGCTCCAGCACTCCAATGACTCTGCTCCAGCCAAGGTGGCAAATCCTCTGTGAGATATCACTGCCTGTGTGTGTACGCTCCCCTTTCCTCCCAAAAGCTTTCCAGCCAGGCTGGGCGATCCAGTGGGATACTAGCTCCATCGCATTGAATCTCAAGACAGCTATATAGACAATGTATTGTATGCATTCCTTGCCTGGGCTGTACATACTGCCTGGGTACCTACGTGAGGGACCTTCAAGAGCTGCCCTGTAAAGGCTTACCCGGTGAGAGCATGGACGTCCAGACGTTGCAGAGTTTCTGGCCGCTGCACTGGAGATTTGTAGGTGGGAACGTGGTGCTTGCAGCCCAGGGAGGGCCATACGGCACTGCTGCCCTCAGCGTTTGCAGCTAAACGTGTGCCACAGCGGCTCCTGTGATGCTGAGACACTCGGGCTGCTCAGGTCGGCAATTTGTGACCCTGCATGCTCTGTATGCGCACGTGTGTGTGCGTGCGTGTGTGTGCATGTGGGGAAGAACAAGCCTGCAGCTATCCCTGCAGAGCCACGGAAGCTGGCTTAGGGTGCTGGGTTGGGACACGGGTATGGATGTGCCCTTCAGGAAGCATCTGCGAGCAGTGCGATCGTGCCTTGGCTGCGTGGGTTGCTCGCAGGCGCACACTGTGGTGCCTCCATTCCTGCTTAAGGGAAGGCAGTTGCTCTATTTAGGGCAGAAATCTGTGGTCACTGGGGATTTGTCTCCATAAGCAAAGACTCCATTAACAACTAGCTTCTTCCATAGGACTATGAATTACCACTTGCCTGGTCCCTAGTGTTTTACTTCAGGTTCTTTAATGCATTGCAGTTGGGATTTGTCCTATCTAATGTTGTGATGAGAGACCCTTTAGCCTCCGTCTGTAACTCTGCTGGTTAACGGAGTGAAGCAGGCACTGAATAATGTGAGACCTTCCCCCTCCCACACCTCACCATCAACTCTGTCTGGCGCCTATGGCCTTAATTACGTACCTGCTACAGTTGATGAGATTGCCATCCCCTTCCCACCCCAAATCCAACCAGCTGGATAAGGCACTGTCCACTTACCTCACCTCCGTACACTGCACCCGTTCCCCAAATCCAGTTCCACCATGGACTAAGGTCAGGTGAACACCTAAACTCGTTTAGTTGGAAATGCTGCTTCTGGCAAGTGCCGCGGAGCCAGGGATCTGCATGGCTTTTCCCTGTTTTGCACACACAGCCTCAGAATAGTGTTTTCCTTCTCATTTGGTACCTCTAAAATAGGACGATGTGGCATCTGTTGAAAAAAGAGGCTCTGGATATGCTGCCTGTGAGATTATATTATAAACTGATAAGCATACTTACCTACAGCGAATGCCAGCCCTATTAAAGAAGGATTATATACAGATGAGGAGTTAAAAGCTCAGAAAATATTTTGTCTAATATTTTACTGGAGGTGTGTTGCCATTACTCAGCACGGGACTCCCGGCAAATCACACACCGGCAGGCAGAATACAGCCACTAAATACACCACCAGAGGAGGAAAAAGGGTGCTTTGGTGCCTCCTGCGTCCTGCAAAGCCTGTCCAAACCCCTATTGAGCAGAGGCAACGACAGCCCCATGAGAGAAGCATTTACCCTCAGACCCTTTAGATTCTTTCTGTGAGTCATTGGGTTGACAGCGTTTGAAACATTTTCTGTTAAAAAAGAGAGAAAGAAATGGGTGTTTGACATAGGTTTGACACTCAGTACTTAAACACGGTGGTGACTGTGGCAATTTAGCCCCGTGCTTTGACTTTGGAGCTAATGAACAGCCCCTTGACCAGCTGTTACTGCAGATGGCACAGCGGCAACACCCTTTCTTGGGGAAAAGGGAGAAGGCGGCAAGAAGACCTTAAAGAAAATGTTTCCTTGGAGTCTGGCATGATTTTTGTTCAGAGCAGCCTGCTGGGGCAGGTAGGTCAGGCAGAGGTCAGACAGGGTTAGACAGGGTGTGCTGGTGCCACGGGTGAACTTCTGCCTCAGACTGGGACTTCACGTGAGCTGTTGGTAGGGGTGGATTTAACTCCAGGTTCCCAGGATCTTTGTAATTTTCTGACATGTTTAAAGCCCATCCCAGAGTTTCGAAGCTTAAAGACATCTGCGAATTGCAATTTGTAGCTGATGCCTTATTGCATTTCTAGACTACTGCACGACAAAGTCTTTGGCAGTGTCAGGGAGTTGCTGTGTGGAAGGGAAGCCATGAGAAACTTAAGTGAAAGCTCTCTACCTGCCATACGTACCAGAGCAATCCCTCAAATTCAGGCTAGCTGTTTAGCCTGAGACATTAGCTAATCAGCTGGTGTAGTGCAGGGGCCAGCTGTGCATTGCTTTTCTACTGATGTTGTAACAGCCCTATTACTATTACACTAATAATATATTAGACCTAATTCATTTTCCCTGGTTGCCACCACCTGCTTCTGCTTAGATCAAGGGCTAATGAGCAGTTGACAGTAGTTAATGAGCTTCTGCAGCAAGCATTTCAATTTCTTCGCTGACTAAAATTAGTTATCTTTTCTGGGCGCCACGCTCAGGGATATTTGGCACCATCAGCTCGCCGGCGTGTCGGGGAGGAACCATCTCCATCGGCAGAAGACTGCAGCGGTGGGTGCTAACCAGAACAGCCCTCCTCCACTGAGCAAGGGAGCTGTGCTTTTGTCCACAGCTTTCCATACTGGTCTACAGACCAGTTCAGCTGTGGCTGTTTTACTGGTGACCTGTCCAGCCAACCAACCCAAGCAGCCCTTGCTCTGCAGCCGTGGTGTCACCTTCCTTGCAGCAATGGGCACTGTAATGGTGCTGTTGGTGAGTCCTGCTCTGGCAGGGCTGTTATGGTAAGTATTTCTGCCTTGTCCGAGACCTTTGACAATAAAGATTGCTGTGCGGATTGCTGGTAGCGAAAGGCATCTGGTATGTGCCCAGAGATTTAGGAACTGAAGCTCCATTTTCCTGCTCTGCCACAGGTGCCACAGGGACCCAGGTGTCACTGCCTTGCTATGTGCCAGCTGTAAAGTGCTCCACTTATAGTGAAATGAATAACTGATGATGCCAGATAGGTACCTAAATTCCTCTGAAAATCAGTGTGAAATGACTTTCCCAGGATGGATTAGGCACTTGGTGGGGTCTGTACATAGGAGTACTGCCCACCTACCTTGCAGTGCTGGTCCCAAATAATTTTTCAAAGTGGGACACAGTGTCTTTCAAGCCAAAGGGGTCTGATTGGACAACTGAGTCCAGACATTTGGCGAACTGTGTGAAGGGACCATTAAAAGGCAGTGGGACAAATGACAGAATATGGCCATTCAGGGTGTACGCCACGCCTGGACGAGGTGACAGGCTGCCAAGGTTTGCCACCACTGCCTGAATCGGTAGTCACAGCATGTCTGGTTTCCAGCAATTTTAAGTATTTCCTGCTTCCCAGGCATTTTATAAAGATTATTTTCCAAGTTTCTCTTGGTTTTGCAGAATATAGTCTGGGGAATTAGCTCAGATTTGCCTAGAGATAGGATGAAGACGAAAGTGCTTTAGTAAGAGATGCTGCTCTGTAATGAAGAGCCCACCTACAGCCTGCTTCGTACAGTGCTGCTCAGGAAAGCAACTTTGCTTTGTTGCTCAGACTGTTGGAGCAGTAACTTATTGCTGTGAAAAATCTCTCAGTAAACAGGCTGGCATCTCAAAAATAACTTGCTAACTTCTTTTTCCCCAAAGTTGTGCTCATCTGCATATCAATGTGAACTGTTTGGATTCTCTCCCTCCTCTGAATCTAATGGAGAAGTCTAAAGCCTCACAATGAATG
Source organism: Ibidorhyncha struthersii (assembly GCA_013398815.1). NCBI lineage: Eukaryota > Metazoa > Chordata > Aves > Charadriiformes > Charadriidae > Ibidorhyncha > Ibidorhyncha struthersii. The sequence goes on along the minus strand of VZSZ01005870.1, from coordinate 92,634 downwards.
TTTAGACGATTAACCATCCTTGTGATTATGCATGTAAAACTCTGTGGACAGAGTTTTTCTTCCTATAGTGTCAGTTGTGGCTCCCAGAGCCATATGGAGGCTCGGTGGTCCTCTGCAGACTGAATCTTGCACCGTCTGTGTGTTGAAAGCAGTGTCCCTGTCATGTTTCTGCCTCTGCCGGAGACTGATAATGTTCACTGGCCTCCCTGGAGCCCACAAGCCATCTGCAAAGATGTTCCTGGGATGGCCAAAACCCAAGGTTTTTGGGCTGTTGGGACTCCATAGCACAACTGAAGTTTATGCTCCACCAAGCTGCTTACAAGCGTGTAATTATTACAGTCCTTATCCCAATGGATGTGCTGTGATGTCAGAAACATGGAACGATTCTTTAATTAAAAAAAATTCTGATAATTATTCACCAGGACGCTGATGATACCCAATACAGAGCAGAAGTGTGCTAAGAAGAAAGTGGTGGTACTTTGCCAGAGTGAATCTTCTTGGTGGTAACTTCCATGTCAGTGTGAAGTCGAAAAGAAAAGAAAAGTGCAATAAAGAAAATAGTTTCTGTATCCTCAGTCATTTTTCAAACAACCATCCCATTTCCAGACTTGTGTCTGTCTTGTGTGATAGATGTGATAGTGCCTCAAGACATATTAAGAGCATATTCATTCTCTTTTACTATTCTGCTTTAAGGAAAAAAGACAAATTATGCCTTGTGAAGAAGCCATTTGCTATAAAGTGTAAAAATGCTTTAATATTAATATTTTATAATAAAATTCATGACATATTTATAAACACTCTATCAAGCATTTACAACTGAACCACAGCTGAGAGCTTGGACCGGAATAAATAAGCAAGGACACAGCTAGTATGAAATATACATCTTAATTTTTATAATTGTGTGTGCTTTATTCTTTACACAAATGGAATGGATGCGCAGAGTATTTACACATAACAGGAGTGTAAGCTGGACAGGGTATTTTGTAAACTCCAGTTCAGATTCTGAGTACCCCACACTACAGCTGGACTGAGAAACATCCCGCTGAAGAGACGCGTGCCGGCCAGCGTGCCGGATGGAGCCGCCTGCTGAGTACAGGCTGCTGCACTCGGAAATTCGGACTGGCCTATTCAAATTTAGGAACACAAATTAAAAGGTTGCTATCCCACTAAGAGCCAACAGTGTTGCCTTTTTTTTTTTNCCCCCCCCCCAAAAAAAAAAAAAAAAAATCTTGCCTAGGATGCTGGCGACCGCCCATCCCCAGAAATGCTGTTTTACACCAGGACAAGTTGCCTGCGCTGTAGGTCAGGGCCAGGCGGCGTAAGCTGCTAACGCGGTGTGAGGGATGATGGATTGCGTCTCACACTCCTCACCTTAAAGACAGAGCCTCAAAAGGGCCAAGGGGGTAGTGGTTCCTATTGCTTTTGGTGAGATGTCAGTGGGGCTGAAGCCTTCTGAAAATCTGGCCACAGCATTTGGCTCATGGGGTGTCTTTGTTCAGCAATTTCACAGCACCTACCTCAAAAGGATCTTGGTCCATGACTTGGCCCTCTGGGTGCTACAGTAATATAAGCAGTAAATAATGATGGGAAGTGCTGAGCTGCTGTTTAATCATATGGCCTTGGTGTTTTACAGTAACGCTAAGAAACGAGTGTAATGGGGAGAACAGATGTGTAACTTCAGGTGGTGTAAATGGGATGGACTCCACTGATGTCCCTGCTCATTTCAGGGGGGGTGGACTCGATGACCTTTAAAGGTCCCTTCCAACCCAAACCATTCTATGAAATCACTGGAGCGACAGTGATTTACGCCAGCTGAGGATCTAGGCTAGCTATATGCTGAATAAGTTTTAGATGTTATTTGCTGTTAGCTTTGATGCTGATTTGTGCCCTAAAATGGGAACCTTTTTTTAAACATAATGACAATCTCATTCTTACTTGTGAACTAATTGACAAGATGTCTGATATTTCATGGAATAGGAAAATACATTTATTGCACCAAGGCATGAGCTTGAGCACATGAATGTAGTTGAACAGTGAACCGCATGCACAACACGGCAGACAAAATGTTCAAGGGAAAAAAATGTTGAGATTAAAAGCTGTGAAGGATAAAAGACCACTTTCTGTGAACACGGCAGATATTATGGCTTTAAATCTGCAGCTTAAAAAGATGATTGAGACTTTTTTCATTAACACTCTTTTCCCCCCAAATATCCTCATGTGTTGTCACTCACTGAATCCTCTGGTCAGGGACACAATTTGAAAAACAAAAACTAAAATATAAGAAGACCAAACCAAAAATACAATTTGACTGAGTGCTGATGAGCAAGTAACAGTGAAGGTGTAACACCAACAATTTCTCCACAGAAAACTACTGTAAATAGGTAGGTGGACGTTGTATAACTAGGACACTGTTGCTGGCTCGTAGTGGTTATTAGCTTAGGTTTCACACTGCTCTCCAGGATGAGGATTTGAAATTTCAGTGCAACGGAGAGATTTCTTATCCTTGACTTTCACAGGGTGGTTCCTAGGACCCTATCCACACCGGAGCATCAAACCATGCTAGCTACAAACACAATTACATCACAGAATATTTATCTAGAAACAGCCTTTACTACCAAAGAAATTACAAAGCGCTAGCATGGACAGGGTACCTCTGTAGGAAGGGGGAATTAAGCAAGAAGGAGGCTCTTTCACTGGTTGGTGGTCAGACCGTAAGACCAGTAAAGAGTGCCGTTTCACTGAGCCCTGTTAGCAAGCTCTCAATGAGTCAGTGCATGGAAGATGCTTTGTGGCAAGGAGAAATAAATAGGTTGTAATATTGCACATCTGCACAAAGCTAGCAAGATGTCATTGTGATCATTCATGGGTGGACAAAAAGCTGTGATAATTTTGGTTCTGCTTAGACCCTACGGTGCTACACACTGTGCCAGAACATGAGAAATAGCACCAGGGGTGTGATCTGGCACTTTTCCTAAAGGGTCCAGCGTTTGCATTTGTCTCATGTTTAGACGCTTGAAGGTCTTTTCCATGGACAGAAGAGGAATCTGATTATGCTAAGCTGTGTTAGCACCAATATGGTCTCAGGTGCCAATCGCTGTGGGTTGTGAGTTTGGACTTTTTTTTTTTTCTTTTGCACCAGATGTAATTTTTCATGAATCTTATGTTTCTCTTCCTCCTCCCACTACCACCCAGTATGATCTGAACAGCTGCAATGCCAAAATGAACTGCAGCTCTGAGGATGCTGAAACATGAAACGCAAAACCTCAACGCACAAAACAAATGGGAGTACAAGTCCTAAGGGAAATAAAACCTCTCACTGCTTCTCTTGGTGATTTGTTTTTAAATATATGTTTTATTTAAAAAAAAAAAAAAGTGCAATGGCAACTCTAAGCTGGAAGCACAAACAACAGACAGGGAAAAATAAATAATGTTACTACAGTAACCAAGGACTGATGGAAAAATTGATTGTACTCAGCCATAGTGTTACTGTTCACTGTAAAGCACAGCACATGACAAAGCAAAACAGTTACTAGTAGGATAGTACTGTAAAAGGCTGCATGCTGAACTAAGAAACAAAGAAGCAGATGTGATTGATTGCTTAAAAACAGAGCTGAAAATCAGAATGAAGTTCCTGCTTTAGGATACTTGTTTTTTCCAGGTCTGGTGGGCTATTTCCCAACCTGGGGCAATAGTACTTTGCCAGCATGGAAAAATCCATGGCTTCCGAAGATCTGGGGTCGCTCTGTGGATTTCTGCAGAATTATCCAAAATCTAAGCTTTCATTCACTTATATTTTGTTAAAAAAAAAAAAAAAAGTTTCTAGCCCTTCTGGTTACAAAGCTCTTTTGGAGACTTAACTGACACCCTTGTTTATAAATCTGCGCTGGCCAGGCAAGAAAAAGAGTAGTTAAAGAAGTGTGAACTTCTCAAAGTTACTATAGTAGGGCAGTAAGTGAGAGGCCACCTCAGGGCCACCAAAATGCCCGTGTTTTTAACCCTGTCACTGCTGGTGGCTGTATTGCAAACATCCAGCTAGTCACGCTGTCCGCGGAGGTTGGCTGGAGATACCCGTCAGCTTGACAGGGTGCAGAAATGTAAGCTTCAGATAGACGAGAACTGAGGAGTCTATTTAGCATTTGCCCTTAAAACGTCCTTAAGCATTAGGGTTACTGTAGCCACCAGCTCATAAGCATTGGACTCCTGCGGCACAGTAGGCAGGAGTGTGGGTTTTCTAGAAAACTTGGTCCAGCAGCAGCAAAGGCAATTCAGTTTACTATCACAATATCTGTTGTAGTTGTCCCCTTGTGTGTCAGAGTGAAGAACGGCATCACTATACAAAGGAAGGGCAATGTGAAACGTGAAAAAAAATACCTCCCGCTCCCCTTCCATGCACTCCAAACTGCAATTCCACAGACTTTCCCCAAATCCCTCACAAATGTCCATTGCCTCAGTTTTGCTTTAAAGACCCTTGTTGACTGTGAAATGAATGAAGATAGAAGTTAGTTGGTGACCTGCCTGCCTGCAAAGAGAGGAAAGATCAAAACGCTTTTGGTATTTCCTTTAAAGAAACAGGAAGAATCATAAAACATTTGGGGGTGAAGTGTGACTCCCTCCAAGAGAGAAATTATTAACTGCATTCAAGCACTGACATTTTGCTTCTGAGAAATCGTCCATTTCAATTTAAAGATGCATTATCCTTTTGTGTTCAGAAAAGGTCCTACAGGGCAGTCAGTTCAAGAGATCTTTCCACAGGAGTTCATCATGATTAAATAGAGGCAAGGGAGAGGATTAAATCGAGAGAAAAACAAGATGACAACTACAATTTAAGGAATTGTCTTGCTTGTCATTAATAATAGAGAATCTGTTATGGAAAAGGGATAATGCAACTTGATGGTCCTCTTTACATTTTACAGTCGCACAAGGGTGTAAATATTTAATCTTTCAATTAATTAATCTTTACAAAATATCTCACAAAAACATTTTTACCTATAGAAATTAGTTTCTATACATCAATATACCTTTATTTTTATAAATTATTCCATCTTTAAGTGCCTTCTATCAATATAAATGATAAAATAGACAATCAAAAATTTTAAAGCTTTTCCCAGTTGTATCCCTCCTTGTCAACATAGGTGCTGTGAATCCTCATACGTGTGTGTGTCCGCGTGGGAATGTGGTTGTGTGCACGTGTGTGTGATGTGAAATGCTTCCATCCTCTCCCACCCCCAAACTCCATTAAAATAAACTGTATTGTTATTAGTTCCTGATGCAATAGTGTTTCCAAAGGGGAAAAAAGAAATGCTTGACTTGGTTTCAGAAATCAAGAGATGTGCATAGTTACCAAAGTCGAGGTGTACCAACTACAAATGTGCAATGACAAGCTTAGAATAGGACCCACCTCCCAGTCAAGTCAAAGAGCGTCCTACCAGTGACTTCAGTAGGAAGTGGACCAGGTACTCTGAGCTTGATTTTGCAAGGTGCATATGGCCCTGATCTAGCAAAACGCTTAAGCCTGTGCTTAGCTTTGAGCACATGAATAGTCCTACTGGAACTGACGGGACTGAATGGCATAGGGAAAGATCACAAGTGACTCCAAGTCAACGGGCTACTCATGTGTAGGAATTGGGGTCAAGTGCTGAGCGCCTTGCAGGATCAAGCCCTATATGAGGTTCAAGAGCTGGGAACTTCTCTTTAAAGCAATCAACACACTGAGCTCAGCCATTGAAATCTATCAAAATGTCCGCATGGGCACAGGAGGTGGCTAGCTCCCCTTGACAGAGGGTCTCCATGTCAAAAGTTTATACCTACAACTGGTGCTCTGAGCACACAACAGATTTGCTTTATATGGTAGAAGTCTTTTTGTTCCTACCCTTTGACCCATCAGTGTCCTTCATGGCTTCAAACACTTTGTGTTGTACATTCATCAAAATTCACATTGACTGCAAAGAACATAAATGCAACAAAAACAGGAAAGCCTCCAAATAGTATATTATAGTTTTCTTCTAAATATTCTCCCGTTGTAATCAGAGGTGCAGTGGCTATTTTATAATTTTTCCTTTGAAGGAATCCAGATGAAAGGCCCAGATTGTTCTTCAATTACAAGTTTGCATTGATTATATATATCTTCTAAGCTGTCTCCTTGGACAATAGCTGCAGCAAGAAAACATATCAATACTTGCTTTAATTGATATATTCTACGGAGTTCCAGTGTCAGCAGATTTTCAGCGTACTCATAGATACTGATGAAGTGAGAAAGAATACTAACACACTGTGATGCTGATTATGGAAAAGTCATATCCCTGCAGATGGCAACTAAGTTCAGACCAATGGCACTGTCCCATGACAGACACCCATCCCACTGCTTGTAGTGAGGAGACTGAGCAGGTTAGAGAACTAGCAGTTCTGTCCTAGGGGAGGGCAGCATGGTAGGTCCCCACTATTGCGAGTCAAGCTTTACGTTTCATTTGATTTAGAAGCTACTTCAGCAGTGAGTAGCAGCAGATTTACAACCTATTCTTTTCCTGACCTGGTTATAATAAACTCAGTCTTGGCTGCGAAAGTTAACAAGATCAGGCCCAAACTGACAGAAGAAAAAACAATTGCAACACAAAGCACAGTGTCTATGCTCTTAAATTCCTTGTCCCCCCAGTAGAAATCTGGAACTGCAATTCAGATCATGCGCATTGTCAGCATGTGGAGGGACAGCTGGAGACTTCCGAGTGTTATCCAAAAGTACCAGTCCCCTGAGTAAGGAACTGCCTAAACCTGCCCTAAGGAAATGCTGGGACCCAGAGCAGATCTTAAATCTTGCTCTTTTCCAGGTCAGGAAGAATGATGCCCTTCTCTTTCCCTCCCATAATCCATAGCTTGAGCTCTTGCCTTGAGCTAGTGAGGAATTCTATACAAATACAATGATGCAACATTTTTACTGACTTCATTAAAAGTGGTTTTGGGTCAGGAAGGGAATCAAATTCATGCATAGCTGTTTCTTCAGGGCATCAAACTTTTGAGGAGTTGAATGCCTCAACTGCTCTTGAATTTCAGGGAAACAACAGCCTCAAGCCAGGAGTCCTCACTGTGGGCACACTGTACTGATATGCGCTGTAGGCCAGAGACAGAGCTGATCCAGTTGTTTTGCAATAAAATACTGTATCTTGGGGGAAAATAATTGCTTTTAATAGAAACATACCTGTAAAATATTCTCCAAATTCTTGTTCTAATTTAATTGCTCGATCGTAGGTTTTCTTCGCTTGCTCCTCTGTAAGACGTTTATTCATTTCCCTAGAAACACAGAGGAATTCATCAAAAAGTTTAGATTCTTACCGGAAGAGCTTTCTAAAAGAGACATTCAACTGAATCACAGGTGGATTGAGATCGGTACAAGAATCAAGTGGTGAAATTCTTCCATCAGTTAATGGACAGTTTCAGTATTTTAAATTTAATTTCACTCTTATGTAGTATAAACCTACATTTCCAGACTATTTCCAATTCCTCCACTAATTGTTTAATTTGGGTTCACTACTCTACATTCCCAAACAAAATATGAGGCCCAAATCTGGTAACTGCTAACTGAGATGGACTTGTGGCGTCAGGGACCCATGGGTAAGTCTGGGAGCCAGGAGGTCTCAAGGTCTGGGCACTCAGAGCACTCCTGCCTCCAGAGCTGAAGCTCCTTCTCTATCTCCCAGGCCCACAGCTGCCTGTCTCAGCTGAATAAGGGTGTCCAAACTGCTGAATGGAAGCCGGGTTTTGTTTGAGGCTGGGGCTATGGAAGTGAAACGAAGATTAAAGGCAGGATTCAGCACACTGAAACTCCTGACCCTGTAGAAGGAATCCCACAGTCATTGTAAACCCTGTAGGGAAGCCCCAGAAGGACCCAGCATGTCTCCCAGGGAGACTTATTGGTTCAGGCAGGGGCATGAGTTCCAGTTATCATGAGAAATCAAACTGAATCTTTCCAGCAGGAAGAGTTAAGATGAGTTATTTACTTATGTTCTCTGTTCCAGTCCTTTCTGATTAACTAGAGACATTCCCAGTCAAAGATGTCTTGTAGATTCTAAAACGTACAGGGTACCAATAAATGTAAATACAAAGACAGCGTCGGTTACATTCTGTTATTGCCAATGTTTTGTTATTTGATGGAGCATTTCTGTTTCAACAGAGGCATTATTTAATAACTTTAAGAAATGAATTGTCTTGCCTGTGCATGCTCAGCTTTTAATACCACCGTATACTCGCAAAGAATCAAGCCCATACTCATTCACTGCCTTACACATATATGCCTGCAGATATCCAAATCAATTAGCAATAATAAATAGAGTTTGCCTGTTCTCACATTTTTTCACAGCATGGATTCATTTTTCTTAAAACATGATGGAAATTTTCCGCAGCAACTAGGAAAGCAAGGGAAGGGAGCATCTTGTGTTCTACATAAATCTGATTTAATGCCATGGGTGATGCATGTAGGAAATTATGTGCATGACGGTGCATAAAAAAAATGATCTATGAAGTGCACAACCGTATGAACTCAGTACAGCTAACTCCTACCTGTCTTCTGAAAAACATCCTGTAAGATGGCCAGGATGCAAAAAGGTATTTCTAGAAAAGACTTAAAGCTGTCTATCTATATAACTAACATATAGCTGCTTAGAAAAGTCTTTCTGGAAGTATCAATGCAATGCAGAAAGCAGGTTTATAAAATGAAGGATTAGAAAGATTTCTTTAAAATTTTATGGCAGTTATTTGCGGATTATATAAATAGGTTTAATTTATGTCATGCTGCTAAAATTATAATGCTACTAATTCCATTTATTGGAAAGATTGCTACCTAATTGAGTTCAGGTGGGCTACTCATCAGCTATGCTTACTTGAACATATCTTGTATGTGTCTGAACCAAAACTCTGTCTTGAAGTGGGACATACCATTGCAAACTCTTGTGCAAACTTAACATCTTTGTCTTAAGGACACTCAAGCAATATTCTAGTGCTAACAACATCCTCCTCCTTCCAGATCTATTTCTGGTAAATTCTGAGAAGTATTCTTCAAGATCTTTGAATATCAAAGGAGAAAATACAAATAAAAATATAAAAAAGCATTTAAAATAGTAGGTACTTTGAAATAAGTAGAAATTTGCATTACATTTTCAGGCTGTAGATTTGCCTGGGGTGTAAAAGTGTGCTCGTTGCATTCATGCCTCTGCCCATCCTGTGCCTTCAGGAGAGAGGAAGGAGAAGGGGGAAGACCATGATGTCCATTTTTCGTGATGAATTAAAACTGCTGCCAAATTGTAGTCCCTTCTAATTTTTTATTTCCTAGCCAAGAACCTGCACAGCTGGTGAATTCAAAATGCTTGCAAAGAGCTGTCCCTCCAGGCACATTTTCCAGCAATTTCCTTCTCTCTCAGTGAAGAGGTCACCCAGGCTGGCTCTTCATTATGTCCAGCTCTCATCATCATGATCCCACCATGGTCCTCCTCCTTCTAGAGAGAGAGAGGCCAACTGAGAGGCACCAACAGGGATGACTCTGGGATTAAACCTGTGAGGTAGAATCATGCAGAGGTGGGGAAGGAAGGAAGGAAGGAAGGAAGGAAGGAAGGAAGGAAGGAAGGAAGGAAGGAAGGAAGGAAGGAAGGGATGATGGAGCAGTTTGTTTACAGCAATTTGATTGCCAGGACTGAATTTAATTGAAGAAAGCAAGATCAGGAGACATCCAGCTCAGGCCATGTGTTCTGGTTGCTTTTACATCCAATAGCACTTTATGGTCTTCCATTGCTGTGGTCATGAGCGTTGGTAGCGTATTTCCAGAGAACCAGTGATAACCAACTTTCAAGTGCCGGTACAAGCTTAATTTATGCTCCCTTCACTCTTCTTACCTTCACTGTCAGATGGGTGCAAAGGAGCAGATGTGTAAGTGAGAATTAGACTTCAATTTTAATTGCTAATTTTGCTGCAAGTTAAATCTTTTGACTTTGTTTCTCTGCATCTTCTGATTAGCAATTTTTTGTCTTTTACGGTTTTATTTTGCTATTACACTAACTTTCAACTCATTTGTATGAACAGGAGTAATAGTTATGGCAGATAAACCTATAATTTTTGTGTTGTAGTAGTTATATACATAAAAAAACCTCAGTGAACACAGTTACACTGTCATAAAAATGTCCTCTTTCTGTTCCCACAGAGCACTGGTTTACCATGTTAAGATTCTCCATACTAAAATAATAGTATCGTATTGTATAGTATAATAATAATAATATAAACCAGGTGTTTTATCTATTAATCTATGCACACCCTAAAACTCAGTACTGCTTATGTCAGAGTATTTGTGTAGCCAGACCCTAAGTGATTTAGCTTCGTTACTAAATAAAATAAAGGATTTTCACAAGTAAGGGGCTCAAAATTATGTTGTTATTCTCAAGACAATTCTTTAAACAGAATGACGTTTTTATATTGAGAGTTCTCATTTCTGCTAGAAACTAATTTTGGGTACTGTTTGATAGATAAATACACATTAGATAGATTAACAAGATAAAAAGATTACTTGTGGAGAGCAGGCTGCAGGGGATAAACTAATTTAGAATGCCTGGATTCATTACATTTTTCTCTTTTTTTTTTCCAGGAGTTGTATTGTGTTTATATAATTTATTTATATAAGCCATATTACTGCAAAAAGTCCCAGACTAGTACTGATATATAAGGACTTTTGTTGTCCTGCAAAAGTCTGGATTTCTAATTAAGGGTGTCTTCCACAGGGTATTTGCAGAACAGGGAATTCAAAGTCATATAATGGATTTCACTTTGTTTGTCCCTACCATGCTGTCAACACTGAGGCAGGTTTAGATTTGGAGAGTGAAGAATAGCTTACTTTAGATTTACATCAGTAAGAAAAATTCTGCTAACTCTGCAGAACTTGGTTTTTCCTAAATGAAATATTAGCATTGCTTTGGTTTAATAACAGGATGATTGCCATAATATTTTGCATCTTCATGACACTTTTCAGTCAATCTGTTCAAGGATTTGCTGTTCTTACATCAAATCAATGAAGCCTTTATGTTATTGCCGCATTTCTAGTTCTGCCTAATGTATTTTTCAGAGTAAGGGCCACTTTCATTTACCTTTTTTTTTTTTCATCACTCCAGATGCAATGTCAGCATTAAGCAAATGATGGAAATATTTTATGGATGGGAAAACTGTAGGTTAAGATCTACCTTAAAACAATCAATGCAGAAGGTAGGCTATCCCTTCCCCTTCTACAAGCAACATAATCAGAATATAATTAAATTGTAGGGCAGGAAGAAATGTCGAGAAGTCACCCAAGCCGAGATGGCTTTGATCAGGATGGGGCTGTGCAAGTACCACATACTGTGCCTCATTCCTCGTAATGTGGTTGGACATACGACAGCCTTATCACCAAAAGGCAGGGCCAGGGAGAATACACATTCATGGGATGGGGCATGTTAGCATTCTCCAGCTCTGTCACCCAATGGTTGTGGCCGCTCTGTCACCGTAACCAGATACGTGTCTGTCACAGGAGGGGGGAAGCCTACATTTTAGCTGTGTAACAGATACCCATGGCATCACCTGGCATTTGCAGAGCCTTTGGTGAGGGGAAGGCGCAGAGTTCAAAATTCCATCCCTATCACAGCAAACTAAGCTGATAACTCTTGAATTACTGTAAGTGTACATGGAAAACAAGTGATCACAATGCATTTTATCCTGAGCTTTAACCAGTATGAAGACCACTTCCATATTTCCTCCTCAGCCTTCTCTCCCTGACACTAGGCAATCCCTGTTCCTCTAGGGTGGAAACCAGAACCAGGCCAGCGCTCCAGCTGAGGCCTCATCCATACCCAGCAAAACAAAATAACTATCATCTATTGTGTCCTTACACAAACTGATGTTAATACAGTCCACAGTGGCAGTTTCCTTTTTTGCAACTGCGTTAAACATCCATTCATATTCCTGTGTGATGCATTCCAACCGCCAGATGCTTTTCTGCAGTGCTATAGCTTAATTATTCCCTGCTTGTACTCATGCATTTCATTTTCTCTCCTTTGTCTGTGTTGAATTTCATCTTACTGATTTTGCATTGAGTTTTAATCTTATCCTCCAAATTGCTTGCCACCTCGCTCAACCTTGAGTTATTCACAAACTTTACAAGAGCATTGCCCAATTCATCATTCAAATACTTCATGAAAACAACAAGTAGTCCCAAACAGGGACACAGCTCAGGAAATATACTTGCAGGATTTCTGTTACCCTCCCAGTTTTAACAGTGCCATTTTCAATGACTGAATATGGTTGTGTTCATGCTCTCTAGTGATTCCGTCTGGACTGTATTTCCCTCAGCTGCTACTGAGAATGTCCCATGGAGCCAGAATAAAAATTAAGATACAATGCAATTATTGATATCCATCTCATGAAAAAAGGAAATAAGATTGATTTGATTTGCTTTTGATGCACATACATTGGCTGCCTCTTAGAAGCTCTTTATCCTCTCAGTTATTATACTTGAGTTGCTTAACTCTTCCCTGGATCCCAGTGTTTTTCTGAGTATTGAAATTAGGTTGCCTGGTGACAACATGAAGTTGGTACCTTCTCTTTCCTTCTTTAAGTGTTATGTTTGCACCTCTCCAGTCTCATGGGTCCTTGGCTATTGTCTTACAGACCTTCAATTAAATGAAGGGCTGATGAAAAGGTATACGCTGCAAATCTGACACAGGTGTACCCTCTGGTTCACTCCTGTGACCAGAGTCTGCACCCAAGGCTGGATGGGAGAAGCCATACTGCGTGAGTCGTTGGTGAACTTGCTGCACAGGTTAGAACAAGTACACCGAGCACTGGCAGGGAGCCCTTCATGGTCCAGCACATAAGCCCACATGTCCCTGGGTGAAAGGTTCAAAGGCAGCTTTGGTTTGTTCCTTGAGATGCTGGAATACATCTGGCAGGGAGGGAGAGCAAGTCTCCGCTGTTCCCACTTCCTCTCGTTATTACTGGTTTTAGAGGACAGGCAAAATGGAGACTCAAGACCTGTGTTGTGCCACTTGAGACTGTACCCTGAAAATAAAATGCTTGAAGGAGTTTATACTTACATCAGAGGCTCCCATGATTTAGGCTTAATGAAGATAGCGATGGGATAGAGTTGTGCAACTTGTAGTCGTTTGATAGCATTTCCTGACACATCGAGTATACAGTGCTTGCCCTGTTGGAAACAGATGAGGATGTGTTTATTTTTGCAGAGTTTGCTGCAGATCAGCCAAAAGAAGGGGACACAGTGCCCTGGAACGGGGCTGTGACTGGCACACCAGGGAAGGGGCAGCCTGGGGCATGCGCTCCACTCCTCTGCGCTCTTTCCTTTGGTGCTAATATAAAATATACACTGGCAATATGGGAACAAACTTGGTTTTTATTTTTACCGGGATGAACTTTGCAGGAGGGAGAGGATTTTCTTCTGAGATGAGGAAAATCAGTTGATAAAAGTAATAGGACGTCTACGTTCTTACTGGTTAATTCAGTTCTTGTTTGTGTTAAAGACTCCCTGTGTCACCTGAGGCAAGTCACTTAATCTTTCTGTGCTTCGTTCTTTTGCCTCTGTGAAAGTGAGATAAGTTTATTTACCTGTCTTACATAGGGAAGAGGGAAGGCTGTTTTGGGGCATACTTGAGGCGCTGTGGTAGATCCCTGAGTTGATGGCACTACCTCCTGGTACAGAAAGCACCATGGATGTTGTCATTCAAAGTCAGAGAATCCACTTGTGGAGTCGTTATAAAGCCTATAAATATTAGGAAGCCATTTTGCAGGTATTTTATACTTCTGGCAGAAGAATCGTGTTTGAGGTACAATGTGGAAACAAACCAGATCATGTTTCACGGTCAATAAAACTAGTGTCAACCTACCCTTTCTGCCACGAATCTCACAGACTGGACACTAGTTCCATATAGATTATCATTGTACTGCCCAGCTTCTATAAATTTGTGCTCTTGGATATCTTTTTCCATTTGTTCTCTTGAAATGACAAAATGATAATCTCTCCCATCCACTTCATAGTCACGCTTTGGCCGTGTGGTATCTGCATGAAACAAAAGACAGAAGAGCAAGAAGGCTGTAAAAACATTTCATGTGAAAAGTGCTGCAGTTAAGGTTTGCTCAGCGGACAATGTTGGATGTGCTGTAAATGGAGGTGCTTTACATCTGGGAGCAGATCTTTGGCTACTACATATTGTTTTCAACTGAGTTATGATGATAAAGCTGTCTTTTTAAAGTACTACTTTCTGATGTTTACCTCCAATCAATACTTACATGCTAACATAAAATTAGGATTTACCAGAATTGCACTTTTTTCGGCTGGATCGCACACAAACCCCAAATACAAAATGCACTGCAGATTGTAAACCTAATCCTATTACAATGATAAAATGAATCGCAATCTCATCAATTTAGTTTAGCCTTAATTATCAGGCTGCTTCTGATCTCATCTCTAGCAGTTTTAAGCTGGTGTATTTGCAGAGACAACAGTTTAAAATTAAGTAAGACTGCAATCAGGGTCTGAAATAAACACTGAGCAAGTTCTAATGATCCAAGATATAAACACTCTGCTTAAGCCAAGGTCCAGTATTCCTTTCAGATTAGACAGTCTAGATCTCACACAGATCAGAGATTACTCCGTATTTTTACTGGTGGTTGCTGTGCAATGGAGTTGAAACATTTCACTTTCTGCTAGTATTTCAAGCTGTTATCTTATTTAAGAAACCACAGATTAATTGATGAGTAAATTGAGTTAGTGGCTAGAAGGCTCCTCTTTAAAAAAATGCTACAGCTTTTGAGACAATTCTTTTGAGAAATTCTTTCCAGACCTTCACAATCCTTTTTAGTTTGTTCATTTCCCCTTCTTTGTCCAATGGAAAAAGGGCTTTTGGGAAACTCATCTATATATAGTTTGTGGATGCTGCATTCGCAGCAATTCGCTTAATGTGTGGCACCAAGGGGTACTGCTCACTCAGCTGCAGAACAAGGAGTAAAATCATACTTACGTGGTACACACGACCCGAACTTATCAGGGAATTCAGATATCAAATCATCGTTGATCCGATCTTTCATAGGACCCAGGATAATAACCGGCCTGGTGTAATTAACTGAACAACAAAAAGAAAGGCACATTTTGATGATCTTACTGGCAATAACAGTGAATCTTCCCAAAGATGCACTAACCAGAGTTGTTGCCTCTATGTATAAAGTGAAAACTTAGGTCTACGTTTCATTGATGAATCATTTATTTATTGACGTGAATGAGGACAAAGGAACGAGCAGCACTCATTTTGCAGAGCTCTGTGATGGTGGATGCACATGTAGCCAAATGACGGTGTGGAAGCGTATACATTTGCTATTGCTCAACAAGGTCGCTCCCAAGTGCTTGCAGATGGACTCTCTCATGAGGCGTGGAAAAGATACTGTAGGATTTTTTTCTCCTCGGTTATATTAGTGCATCCCCCATTAAACCAGTTGGGTTCACTCCTGTTTTCAGTTGCCTTCCTGTAGATTCATCTACCCCGGTTAGAGGCACACACCCCATGAGAAGGGAAATAATAAAGGTTTCCCATGTGTCCTGGTTAGTCCTGGCCTAAACCACAACACCATGGAAAAATATTGCAGTAAATCTAGAAAATCTGCATAATTTTTTTGTAGACTGGTTAACATACTTATTAGTAAAGCCCATGAAAGGATACTGTGGAGAGTGCTGAGAATGTTAGGAGTGGGGACTAGCGAGGGAGACCCTTACATCATTTCTTTTGTATGTGATAGACCGAGTGGCCAAGAAAAAGGAGCCACAGAGAATCTGGGGCTGGCATAGCGAGGCTTACTGCTCCCAGAACGTGAAATGAAAAATACAAGGAACAGTGACAGAAAAGCAGACGAAACTTACTTTCCTGTCTGGTGACAGGTTCATAAGAAAGGATGCAGTCTTCTTGGCCTCCTGATGAAAGAAGAAAGAGAAGAGATTGAAGCCGAAATGCAACATGTCAAGTACTAAAGCTTGATAAAATGCTTCACATAGAGACAGATCGAGTTCAGCACTTCTCTCTGGTAACGCTCTCACCTGAACCATTCCAAGTCCCTCATAACTTTAAAGTGTGGGGACCACTTTTTTCCTTCCCCTCCCCCCCGCCACATGTTTCGATTCTCTTTGCCGAAACTGGGCTTTTTCAGTGATGGGCTATAAGGCTTCATTTATTAATTTGATAGCAAGGCTGTTTACAAGGAGAGTGCAGAAATTTAAGATGCGATTCTTTTGCTTGTCCTATTGTTAAGGCCCTAACATGCTGCTGCAGGGGAAATCCACAGGCTACCTGGATTGAACAATTTTTATCCTCAGCAAATACACATTTTGGTTGATTGCCCTTCTGGGCGTAACCCCCTTAGTCTAGTTTATTCACAGCCTGACATCTAGCTATGAGCTATTTTCTGACCCTTATCCTTCCCCTAAACACAAATCTCACAGCATCGTATTTTACGCAGTTATCCTCCCTCCACTCCTGTTAGGACAGTGCTGTTTCCTCACGGTGATGTTTAAAAGCAGAGAAATTTGCCCTGAGAAACAAGTGGCACTATATGGACCACGACTTGGGTGCAGGTGTACAGCCCTGATGCATCACTCTCCTCTCCTCTATGAGAGTGCAAGTGGAGAGGGGGGAGGGTTCTTCAACCTACTGCATGAATAATTCCTGGACGTTTCTTTTTCTAGGTCACTGTCACATACTTGGTACCGCATAAGGGCTCTGGCAGGTCCTAAATACGACTTGGGCTTAGCAAAGTTTAAAATTACGATTTTATTTTTACTCAGTTCAGAGCTCATCTGCAAGAAGATCCACAGATGGGATTTTGCAACTAGTTTAGCTACTACGGAAGAAAGAGTGCCAAAAGGGGTACCAGGGCTTTATAAAATAGGCAGGATTGCCTTCATTTCATCTGCTTGCAAGCACATGAGTCTGTGTTACGTTTTGCTGGTGGGCTTCTGCCAAACCAAAGTGTGCATGTACAGGGGAAGATGCTGCCTGACACCTGATGGATGATATAGGTAGGATTTAGAGGTTTAGAGGGCTACACCTCACCCTGAAGCAGTCTGACTGCTATCAGAGTCACTCTTGAGGCTCAGTTAACAGTAGTAACAAGATCTGTATGCCTAGCTCCCAAGTAGGTACAAAACTTTTTGTGGTTTAGTCTCAAGCTGACTCCCACCTCATGAATCTAATATGTTGATAGATATTTTTTTTTTGTGATATATTGTATAGACAGCTGTGAGCAATGTGTAAGGAAGCTTTTCAAGTAAAAATAAAGTAGTAATTAAGGACAATGACAGAAAAGGCAAATAAAAAAAATGTACTGATGTGGTAGGAGAGGGGGAGAACAGACAGGGCCAACTCCAACCTAGCAATGGTGCTGAAGCAGCAAAGGAGAAAATATCATTTTTAATAAAAGGAGGAAATTAGGCAGCTTTTGAGAACAAGGCAATGTAACATATGAGGAGTGTGGATAATGGATTTTCTTCTCTGTTTGCAAATGTTTGCTACTGTAATGACTTGCTTAACTGTGGCTTTTTGCACAGTGAAAAACCTAGAATTATTGTTACTCTTGGTTTCATGCACCAGAGGCATTATTTTCCTGTAAGTTTCTCTGGGAATTTTGAGGGTGATATAAAACTCAGGATGTGCCATTCCCCAGGAGATGAAACGATTCCCTTTCCAGGCTGGATCAGCATGCTCATGCACCGCCTGCCCTCCAGCCCCCCGAGGCTGTGCTTTTCAACAGCCCAGGAACGTCTATGTTGGGGCGGGCGATGCAGCCATCATGTACTAAGCATGTGGAGGGGAGCCTGTTTGTACAAATACAACCTTAAAATTGAAAATACTTGTTTGAATGGCATACAGATCTGCAGAAGGGGATTCACATCACCTAATTTCAGGAACCTGTTTCATGAGCGCTTATGTCTGAGCTAGTCCCTAGGCACCCTTTAGAGCCAATGGGTGCCTACAAATAGGCAAGTGCTTATTCTAAGGCATGAGTCATCTGACCTATTTTAGATGTCTACTTCAGGATGAGAGAAAAAGCTGGAAGGATGTGTTTGTCTCCGTTGTCCCATAACAGCATTTGAACAGCAAGGTCAGATGCAGATATCTGCATTTAAACAGTAGAATCCCATGGGAGCGACAGTGACAAGAGCAACTGAAGGAAAATAACCAATAACTCTGACACTATTGTTTAAAAATTTATCTGTGGGCTAATATTTGGCTTTGGCACAGAATTATAACCAGCACAAATGAGCCAGCACAGATTTTACCTTCTGTTTTGCCCAGTCTCTGGCAGACATGTCCGCACGCTAAAGCTGTCGTTACATCCACGCCGTCAGTAGGGTAGGGGCTATGGAGACAAACAAGCCTGTCATTTCACAGAAGTCTTGTGAAACTGTGGCCCGGCTGAAGGCAAAGGAAAAACTCCAGCCCATTCCAATTGTGCTGAAACTTAAGCCGTTGGAAAGGGTTGCAGCAGGTAAGGAGAAGCTTTGAGGCTGACTGTGATACACAGGGACTTAAAGATGGACACCTTCCTGAGTGAAGGCTCTTCAGTGCTGAGTTACATATTTCACATGGAGTGTGAGCGTTGGGGAAAGCCCCACCATTTCCACTACTTTACTTTTCTGGAAAAAGGGCTCAGGAAGCCCGTTTCTATGTGAATAAAATCCTTCCCAGTACTGTCCAGACAAAATCCTGTAAGTCCGCAGAGGCTAATATGCATGTTAACGGTACCAGATGGTATTCTTTAATGATCTCTACTCAGTCAGTACTGCAAGGTTTTGAAGTAGTCCATAAAGCATTAAGCATAATGAAGAGCTCTAGAGTCAATCGATAATCGGATTGCTACAACCTTGCGATGGCTTTGAGGTGTGAGACACAGTGTGAAATTCAGCAGGACACAGGCTTTTACTTTTACATTAACTAAGCCTCATTTACCACCCACATTAACGGCTTAATTAGCACAGGTTAGCTATATTGATCTGGAAAATCTTTGTGAAATTTAACAGACAAAACAAAAAGAGAAAAAAGAAAAAGCCCTTTCTGTAGGATTTTGGCATGATCCCTTGTTCTTCAGTAAAATTCCATCAAGTCAAAAAGAGAAGAAAAGAAAGAAAACAAGGAAGGAGAAGAAAGAAAAAGGAAGCTTTGCTAAATGCAATATGCTTCTGAGTAAAATTATTGGAGGGCTTTCACTTTCCCAGGATTGCTATGGCTCTGCTTCCCTTTGGTTTGCCTGTTGGTGATTTCTTATGATTGGGAAGAGAAGAATGGCCTGGAGTTTGTTATAACTCGTAGTGTCTATAAACTGCGGGTCCTGCGTGTTCAGATAGGTTTCATAAGGACTACTAATTTCATCTTTTTAAAGGATTTTATAGTGTTTCAGAGTGGCAGTCCTAAAATGGATTTAAGGTGTTGCCTCTGTTTTGCCTTTCTGATTAGATGGCAAAGAGTCTGTGAAAGACTCAAAACCAGTTTCAGTGTCGACCTGGCAGATACCAGGCATTTTTCATGTAAGCCATAAAAAGACCTCATTTCCTATTGTTTTGCAGAGCATCCAGAGCTTCCACAGTGCTGGTGTAGCTGCAGCCAGCGTGGGAGTAACGGGGCAGGAGAGCTGCTGTCAGCTGCCGTGGTGCAACCACCATGTAACCAAACCCCCACCCTCAGCAAGCACCTTATGCAGCGGGAATCCATGGATTTTGGCATCCCATTAATGGCTGTGAACGAAAAAATCTGTCAAGGGATCTAAGGCATAACAAAAAAGTAGGACATATGAAGACAGTGAAAAATTATTTAAGAATTAAGAAAAATCAAAGAGAATTTTTAAAAATTTCTGGACTAATGGTGGTGGTAGCCATCAATACACATGTGAAATACATGTAGATGAGAAAAATTAATTTTATTTTTGAGCTCTTGCCTGAATTTTTTTTGCTCAGCTGGGTCTAAAATCAAAGAAGGCTTATTTTTGCTGTCATCATCCTTTTAGGTTTTGGACTAACGTATGGATTACTTGAGTTGTACTTGCAAGATCTTGGAGAAATCAATTTCTTGGTTTGTTTCATCTGCACAGACTGCACTGGACAGTCAATATCCTGGCCCCTATTTGGCTCAAAATCCCTTTCCTGGATCTCTATTTATGTAAGTAAATGCGATTTTTTGAAATATGTTGACAGCTGTGAAAGGCTGTAAATCCAATACATAAAATACATCAGTAGTCTGAGAAGGAACTTATGACTGAAAAGCGATCTATTGGCATTATACATTTAAGATCAATATAGCTTGTGAGGGCATAGAATGAGACTTCAATACTTGTGCCAATTTGAGTGTGCCTGAATAATATAGTAATCCTTGGGGAGCGTAAGAGCCAACAAAAGTGTCCTAATTAATCAGTGGGCTAACATAATAATCAGGAGTCCTTTAACCTCGTTCTGAGTCTTCAAATCTCATTACAAGAGTGACTTGCTGACTTGCTGACAGTAGGTAAAAATTTTTGTTTCTAACAATTTTCCTTATTTTTAACTTTTAGTCATGTATTGCCTCTCTAGGTAATTGGTGCAATCACAACCAGTTATGCAATTAGGCTAAATAGATGTGGTAATGCGTGTGTAATTTTGATGACAGCTGTAAAAACCTTTACTGAACTATGTGTAAGAGCATTACAACACATACGCCGTAGAGAGACGTGAAATTCATGGCCATTATGAAAATCATGTCTTGCAAAATAAAAACTGATGAGTCCACAGTTAAAACTATGTTCTTACAAGCTTGGTTCGAAAAAGAAATCAGATCGTTTTAAGTTACAGAGCTCAAAATAAACTTTCAATCATGGTTTGATTAGCTAGTTCAGGGGTAAGTCAAGGTTGGATTTATGAAACCTTATCACAAAAAGAACAACTTCATGCTAGTCCAGGACTTTATATACCGTTCTGCAAACTTGTTTTTACTGCTGAGAACAGGTGCAAATAAACTAACATAGTTATAGCCTTCGTATTAGTATGGCCAGTGCGATGCAGCAGCAGCTGTGTGGCAGCTCAGCCCCTTTTAGATCAGGCCAGCATTTGTTCCTGGCTCAAAGATACTTTTTAATTTTTTTAGAAAGGGCCAGATTCTGCTGTCAAATGTGTTTGTGGTTCCCCCTGACACTGGGATAAAGAAAATCCCACTGTTGGCTCCAGCTCTTCTGCTCGTTACAAACCCAGTGCTGAGAGCACTGGCAGAAGAAATCAGGTTTACTATGTGTAACAGCCTTGTTGCTAAGAAGTGGTCAAAGAAATTTCTCTTGAGACCACATAGAATCATAGAATCATAGAATTGTTAAGGTTGGAAGGGACCTTTAAGATCATCGAGTCCAACCATTAACTTAACCTGACAAAACCACTTCTAAACCATATCCCCCAGTACCACGTCTGCCCTTTTTCAAACACCTCCAGGGATGGTGAATCCACCACCTCCCTGGGCAGCCTATTCCAACATAGGAGGACTTTAAATTATATTACTATTTTGAAATAAAAGCTATCTATCTGACTTCTGTCAAGAAGATGATTTTTTAACCCCCAAGACATGAGCAATACTTCAGCCAAATACTCACATTTTTAAATAGTATATTTTTCTAAATGCATCAGAATATCTCCCAGAAAAAGCCCAGTCAATCTGTAACCCCTCTACTAGTCACTGTCCGGGGCAGAGCCTGGACAGCTCTCAGAAGCCTTCAACATCAATTTCTGTAGTTGTACCCCTGGTTTGGAATGGTTCTAGGAATGATCAAGTAGTACAGGTTTCGACATTAGCTACTTTTCACTAAAAGCTCATCATGAGAAGCAAAAGTTAGAGAAACATGTTAAAACAATTGCCAGAGACCCACTAGAAAAAATTCAGAACACCTTACTCTGGACTCCAACTGGCCTGTTTTTATAGTGACAAATATGAACGTCTACAGGAGAACACGTGGCGCTTGCCAGTTATTTCTTACCCGTGCACTTTTCTTTGTGCTGGCCAAGGTGTGAATTGCTGATTTCACAGAATCATAGCAGCAGAGAATCATTTAGGTTGGAGAAGACCCTTAAGATCATTGAGTCCAACCATCAACCTAACACTGCCAAGTCCACTACTAAAACATGTCCCTCAGCACCACATCTACACGTCTTTTAAATACCTCCAGGGATGGTGACTCAACCACTTCCCTGGGCAGCCTGTTCCAATGCTTGACAACCTTTTCAGTGAAGAAATTTTTCCTGATATCCAATCTAAACCCCCCCTGGTGCAACTTGAGGCCGTTTCCTCTTGTTCTATTGCCTGTTACTTGGGAGAAGAGACCGACCACCAGGTAGTTGTAGAGAGTGACAAGGTCTCCCCTCAGCCTCCTTTTCTCCAGGCTAAACAACCCCCGTTACCTCAGCTGCTCCTCATAACACATGTCCTCCAGACCCTTCACCAGCTTCGTTGCCCTTCTCTGGACACGCTCCAGCACCTCAATGTCTTTCTTGTAGTGAGGGGCCCAGAACTGAACACAGTATTCGATGTGGGGCCTCACCAGTGCCGAGTACAGGGGGACGATCACTGCCCTAGTCCTGCTGGACACACTATTCCTGATACAGGCCAGGATGCTGTTGGCCTTCTTGGCCACCTGGGCACACTGCCAGCTCATATTCAGCTGGCTGTCCACCAACACCCCCAGGTCCTTTTCTGCCAGGCCATTCTTCCCCAGTTTCCCACAATTCAGAAAGCGGTGGGGCAGACAAGCCCCTTATTTCTGCTCATTTGCTGGAGAAACAGAAGAGAAGAGATGCTCTGGGACAGGGTCTCAATCCTGTGCAAAACCCTTGAGCTCTTCAGCAGTGTACTATTTGCTCCCCATGAATTTTTCAGCTTCATTTTTTTTCTCCTGTTAGTATGCCCCATTTCACCAGTGCACAGACTGAGGGCTGGATGAGTTTGCAAGTCAGCACACATGGTGTCCTGGTAAAATAACTTGTAGTGCCTCACCTTGAACACACAAATTGTCCTCAAAGTAGCACTACAGCACTGAAGAACAGCTTTGCAACATGACTGGCTCCAAATGGAGTTAAAACAAACTTGTTTTTGTGGCAGTGACTGACTTTGGGCCCTGTTCCCAGCTACCCAGATGCAAACAAGAAGAGCAGAAATAACAACTGCATGCTGTCTTATTCTATCAGGAACGAGCTTTACCCCTAGCACCTATTATTTTTTTCCTTTCATTAGGAATAAATAAATTAGAATATTGAGGAATATGTCTTTAGGAAATGTTCATAGACCAGGTCTGATAATTACTCTTCCCACATGAGGCGTATTGATAGGCTTCTACTGTGCCGTGTCCTCTGTCAACAGTCCCACAAGGTCAGAAATGCAGTGAAATAAGACAAGGTCTTCATGACAGGACGCATCTTTTTTATCTCCACGCCCTCACAATCTGTTGACTGCTCTCTCTGACCACCTGCCTCTCACTCACCTCTGTCTGATTCTTCTCTGTTCCTGAGTCATAATTTCTCTAGGGGAGATTTGCTGCAATGAGCTGTGAGGTGGGATGTACTGTAGACATAGAGTAGCCTGGAGATCCAGAGACCAACCAGCTGGACTCAGGAGGGCTTTAAGTCCCCACAGGAGATATGCTGATATACCATGGCCATGTAGTAATTGAACATGCAGTCAGGTTACAGTTGATATGCCATTGTGGCCATCTGAAACAGTAATTTCCAGCTGGTAACCAAAGTTGCTAGTTGCCCAAGGTCATGCCTTCAAATGTCATATCTCAATGAATCCTTAGCAAATGGAATTAGGCCCTTTGGGTATCAGGTCCTGGATTTTAAAGCGACTTTCATTTGGCATAACCTAAGATTGGCTTCCTCTGCTGCTAAATGGCTTAGCTCTCCCACCGGCAGAGAAGGAAGCCCTGCCTGCATCTTCTCCACCAGGCAGCAGTTGTTGGGCATACCAGTAGCGCTTGGGGAGCTCCAGCCAACAAGATGTAGGCTGGTTGCTGCTGGGGTGAGACAGGAGCTTGCCTAGATGGAAACCACTCTGGAAGGAGAGTGCCTGCCATGGGCAGTTGATACCCCAACACTACTTTTCCTTCCAAGTATCTATGTCCCAGCTGACTTCCCCAAACCATTTCTATCCTCTTTCTTCCACTTCAAAACATATACTTTGTTTCACGCTATCACACAGCCAACAAGGAACAGGCTACCTGGCTTGTCTTATGACAAAATTTGGGAACTAGCTTTTGTGGACCTGCCCCAAATGTTTGGCTGCAAATGGGCGCCCCTGTTAAGTCTCCTGTTGGGAACAGTTCATCAGATGTGGGATGTGTCCAGCTACCAGCCTAGATTCTCCTCTGTGCTTTTGCCCTAAGCTCACCCTGAAATAAACACACCTGGAGGAGGTTTGAAAACTTCTGAAAATTTAACCTATTGACTCATTCCTGATTGCAAAGTCAGTCTGAGGAAAGAGTATCTTATATTTCATAAAATCTTCCTCTCCTCCTCAGTAGAGGACACATTAAAACTAAAGCACTTCGGAATTGGATCTTGGCAGTTCAGGAGCGCCTACTGTTTTCTTGTGACTCTGGCAATTGCTTTCCAAGGAAACCTTTGCAATACAGGAGAATACAAACTAATTTACCATTTCTGAATTGCATAAGATTAGCTGTTTTACTGAGACAAACCAGTGCTTATTAACAGAGCTCGATTACTATGCACTATATCAAGACTAGTAAATATGTGGTATGATACCAATGATTACCTGAATGTATGCAGGTGCTTAGCACAAGTGCTGAGTGACTGGTGGAAAACTTGATTTGCTAAGCAAATGGCTTGAAAAAATTAAACAACTGGGTGATTTAGTAAGCAATCTATCATTTTAATTACCTTTTATTACATTTCCAGTCATTTATTTAATGCCTTTTTTTTTTTTTTGCCTTTCAATGCTTCCAGAAAAAAAAAAAGGTTATATTGCTAAAATTTTGGGGTATTACTAATAATTACCCAGAACGTACAATCTGCCTCTTGGCTATATGACCAAAAGGGAGTCTGTAATTACAGATCAGGTTGCAGGGTTGGGACCTCTGCTTATAGGGAATCAGTGATATTCAGTGGCAGTGCCTAAAGGGTAAAGGTCTATCTTACCTTTTTTTGAAGGCTTCAATATGCATTAGGAAATCTGTACTGCCAAAATTAAGGGCTCAACAAAATTTTGAGGATGATTTCTTAGTCCTTCATATAGGCATGCAGAAATACAAGTAAAAATTGTGACCTTGTAAAGAGGATGCTTTTTGCAGATTTGATTACAGCTATGGAGCAATTTTACTCTTAAAACATCATCAAGAAACTGCCCCCTCCCTGCTGAAATAAACTTATTGTCACTAAACCAAATAACCCTGACTTTTACAGGCTACCCAAAGCTGGGTTTGGTTTTATGTCCCAGAATACATCCCAAATAACAACCTTCCTCTCTTGTCTTATAAAGGTTGCCAGTTTTCTTTTATAGCTTTCTACTCAGGATGTGGTCGTAAATTTGAATTCCAAGCCATTTGCTCCAACCGTCTTTTTAACATTAACAAAAGAGCAGCAAGGAGAGAAACAAAATAAAAGAACCAAACAGAACAAGCAATGCAAAGTAAAAGGACTCTAATGAAAGCAGTAACTTACTGTAGCTACTTTCACTATCGCTGGCATTAGAAGAAACATGTTCTGCAAGAACAGTACAGCAAATTAAAGAACATAACCAAGCACCGCAGAGCTGCAGAAACTTAAAAGAACTGCCATAGTCATGCAAAGGTAGTTGTGCAGAGAGGAAATAAAAACTGTGCAGTGACATCACCTGAAAACTCTCAGATAATTTACACAGGTAAAATGAAAGCTTTCTCTCTTGTAGCATTTCAGAAAGAATATATGTCTTAGACAGTGACATGAGTCGTGGCAAAGCTGTGTCTTTTCTTGATGAGACAGTTAATGACTTCTCAGCCAACTGAATTTCAAAGTATATTATGGTTCATTAGCATGTCACTGGACGTCTTGAGTAATTTCATGAAACCTGAGTATCTGCTTATATTATTCTACACTATCAGTAACGTGCATCATTAATGCATTGGAACTATTCCCGCTAAACTCTTAACCCGTGTCCATCTTTAATCACTGTGCACTATCCCAAAGGGTTAACCAATTAACGTGAAGATGGTTTTGATATTAATTACTGTAACTGTATCTATTTTACCCTGTCCGAAAAAAAGAAGACAGAGCTAATGACAAAACTAAGAAAAAAAATGGAAGAAAACTTTTTTCCAGACATTGTCTAGCCTCAGGATTTGAGCTCCAGTATAAAAACCTTTACCAGACCAGTCTGGATGGGTGAATAGGGACATAAGAACTATCATGATGGGTCAGACTTGTGGTTTTGGTAAGTCTGGTGTCCCGTTTCTATTAGATTATTTAGAAGCAGGTGCAATCTATATCACGTGAAGTTGCTGTTCCCAAACTGTAGTCAGCAGACTGTTTATGGTCAGTCAGACCATGCTATATGATCTCCAAGAGGTCTAAAGAACCACATTAAACAGTGGTTTTAACAGTATCTCTGGTAGAAATGCTGATTACTTTGCACCTGAAAGATGATTTGAAAGCTGAAACTTTTCAGCTGGTCCAGGACATTTGGAAGCTAAAGGTATATGGCTGTGCAGTGGGGAGCCACCCTGGGTTAATAAGAATGAGACACAGTGGTTAAACAGACAATGGGTACAACTAAGTCACATCCTTACAAACCAAAGTTGGTCCAATATTTGTCGTTAAACCAGTGGGCAGATTAGGCTGTGGGTGACCCACAGCTCTCACCCGCAACTGCCTCTAAACATTCCCAGTGAAAGAAGGAACTCCTAAAAGCCAAGAACCCTCTGGGATGAATCCAGAGCAGACTGTGCATGGATGTCATGAAGGATGACCAGGGGAACAGTGCCAAGACCACCTCTTCTCTGCAAGGTGCTGCGTTTCCCCCACAGGTACCAATCTAAGGGCTTAGGGTTTATAGAGTGGGACTGATGGGGTTACTGAAGCAGTATAAATGAGAGGGGATGATACCTTATAAAAATAATAATGGAAAACTTTGATCTTGGGCTTAGTAAGAAGCTTAAAAAAATTAAACTCACATTTTGAAGACAACATTATATTGACCTTTAGACATTTCATAGCAAGTTAAGAAGTGTTGTCTCAAACTAATATGCTATACAGGACCCTGAAGAACCCTATTAAAAAAGAACAAATACCCTTCATAGTAAGAACTGTCATTAAAAAGCATCTTTGAGTTGAATATTAGTAAAATTTGGATGGGCAGGAATGTCTAGAGGTCTGTCAGTAACTGAAAGCTAGGTGCAATATTAATAGAGAAACTAGAGCCTCTGTAATACCTCCATGCTACATTCCCATTAGCAATTTGTAAAATTCAGTTATCTCCTTTCAAATGGTTGGATGTTATGGAGATTTGTCTTTGTAAGGACACAGACATTCATGAGGGTTATCAGATCAGAAGTATTCTACTTCTCTTTAGCAGGGAAGGATCTGCATTTGTTGCTAATGAGCTGCTATGACACTTTACTTAAAGTAGTAGAATGGTTAAAATTCAGGTGGCAGCGACATTTGCTGTCTATCACTGACAAAACTAGTTTTGCAGAACTGTTCCTCTTCGTACAAGAGATGAAGCTTTCATCTTTAAATTGTGAGCTACTGTATGGCTTAAAGTTCAACCATTAAAATGTGCCTTCAACAAATCAGTCAGAAGCAGAGTAATCTCTAAAATTGTGTGCATGGATGTGCATTCCTGCAATTAAAAAGCACATACAAAACAGTAGGCGATGCAGTGTTAACATTCACACACATCTTGCTCCAACTGCTTGGCACTTAAGAAAAGGAATAACTGAGGAAGAAGCAGCCAAACACATGCAGGTGGCATTTTGTTTAAATTATTTAGCTCTGAGTACAGAATATATTGTAGCTATTTATATAGAAATCAGCTGCCAATATGTCACGCTATACAATTTTTCTGGTCTAACTTTCAAGGAAGCAAAATTGTTTCTGAACAATTATCTGAGACATTACACATTCGGCAATGCCAACTCTTGAGTCAGGATTGCTGCATCAGAAAAAGAAATTGATGAAGGTTGTATGACAGAGAATAGGTTGCTGATGGTGAAATGGGTCCAAAATTAGCTTTGGAGGAGGCATGGTCTTCTTTAGCCTGCAAATGACTTCTTCCATTCATAACAAACACTAATCTAAAATCCAGCAAAGTAACAAACAGTCCCATGCAAAAAGCTGAAAATGCAGAAGCAACAGCATAAAATAATTTGCTATTGATCTCCTCAGGATGTAATCAAGTTAAAATGTTTAACTTTCCCTTTAGATGGAGAAAGAGGGATTGCTGCTGAAAAGAACAGTCTAGGCAGCAAAAGGAGTTCTAGGTATGCTACTCTACAGAACTGCCATGATGGGAACAACAACATACTGTCAGAAACAAAAGGCGTTATTACAAAAGAAGTGAAAGTGTCTGCTTGATACACTGTATGTTATTTAATATCGTCATGCAGAACAAAACGATTGAAACATTTTTAATGCATTCACAGCTGGGTAACAAATAAAACTCTGTCTTGTGCATGCTAGGAGTGGAGGGTCCTCAGAGAAGGAACAGAAGCCAAAACAAAACAAAACAAAAAAAGATTTACAGTGACCATTCCTGGGAACTTACTCAGAGTCTTTGTTCCATAACCGTCGTCACCTAATCCGGGGATGTCCTGCACGGAAGTCCCCAGAGAGAGCAATGAGAAAGGAAGAACAGCCGCAGAAGAGGAAGGAAGAAGTCAGTGGAGTTGAAATGGATACTACCATGACTGACCATGTTGATTGAGCAATCTGGATCCCTGCTTTTTCTTTCTGAAATAACTTTAAACCCATATCCTATGGGAATGCAGCCAATGAAAGAGGCAGTGACCATGATACATGGCTTTTGGAGCTGTGAGGAAGAAGGAACAATCGGATAAATACAGTCCCAAAACCGATCCTCGCCGGATAAATTTTGGAAAGAATTATTAAGAAAAACAGAGAATATTTGGGCTTGAATCCAGCATATACTTTTAATAATGCTGGTTCTCTATACATTTTAAGCAAGCACTAAATGCCCGGGGAGGTACACATTCCAAGATCTGATTTACTCCTTTAAGCTTTTAGCAACAATGCCTCATTTAATTGTTAAACTTTCAGTGAAGCTGCCCACAGCAATCAATTTGGAGAATATCAAAGGCAATAAAGAGATTAAAGCAGACCTTTTAAAAAGTAATCATTTAGTTTAATATTGTGAAAATCACGTTTGCTTTATTTTGAGCCAGTTCTGATCTGGGAATATTTAATCAGAGACAACCTCGGATTTACAACAGGTGCCACAACAACTTTGAGGAGCCACATTTTCTCTTCCGAAAGTTAAGGTCACTGTTTTATGCTTCTGAAAATGACGTTTCCAGGGAAGGAAGGACCAGCTGGATCCAAACTGCAGTCACACATTGGT
Source organism: Ibidorhyncha struthersii (assembly GCA_013398815.1). Lineage (NCBI taxonomy): Eukaryota > Metazoa > Chordata > Aves > Charadriiformes > Charadriidae > Ibidorhyncha > Ibidorhyncha struthersii. The sequence continues at coordinate 63,019 of VZSZ01005870.1, read as the reverse complement.
CACAGTAGTAATACCTCTCCTGCCTGCCTATGACAGATATTTGCCTGGATGTGTGGGATACTGGTATCATGCGTGTCACCCATTTTTTGTGCTGCTGAATGTGACATCGTCTCCAAGAGGTTACTTACGTTCTGGATCACTTGTTTCCTGCTCACTCTGCTCCTTGCTCTTGTAGAATGGGAATTTTCGTGAAAAGATGAAGTTCTTTTTACGCTTGTCATTGAATGACTGTGAAGGAGAAAAGGCATGGGGCAAAAACAGGGACGTCTAATTGTTGTCACACTCATGCTGACAAAACAACTAGTTTGTAAAAGTGGAGAGAACTGTAGTGACTCAAATCAGTCCAAACCAAGCGGCTGCAAAGAATCGGAGGTGGTTGCGGTGAGGTCTGCAGGTTGAAGGCAAAGCTCCTGGAGACCGGATCGATGTGATTACAGAGGTCTCAAATCACAACCTTCAGCTCCTTATTTGGAAACGATTGTGTTTGGCTTGTTCAGGTAAAGGGCTACAGATGGCTCAGCATGCTTTGAGATCAAGCCACTCATCTTTAATCATAGCAGACTGTGCACAGTATTAATTAACTGGCTGAAAAAGTATAGGCTGTAAAGAGGAAAGCGGAAGCCTTTGATTTACTCGTAGTAGGTACGTGAATTCAGCCCTGTGCCAATTGAAATATTTTTTTTCTGGTAACTGCTGCTTATTGCATAGTGTTTTATTTGGCCTCTTAATCAACAATTTTTTAAGTGTGTTTTAATGCTTTTAGGGGCATAATTAAAAAAAATACTTCGTTTTATTTTATACATGTATATTTTCTCATTAGGTTCCTCTGGATATGCTTTTAGTTTTATGTGAATTAGAGATGGAATTCTGCTGATAAGCAGTATTTCATTGCAAGTCAAGCAACATATATTGCTTTAATTCTTCAAAAGAGAAACTAATATGGAAGAATTTTTTTTTTACATGATAAAACCTTTGACTTTATAGCCAGTCGCAAGGGCTCATGGCACTGTACTCTGTGAAAGCAGGATATGCCTCCTTGGGACATCTATTTCAGATCCTAAATGAGGAATTAGGGTCCCTATACAGTCAATTGAGGGAAGCCGGCACTTCCAGAGGGCACGTGATGAGGAGCTGCAGATAGTGTTTATCTGAAGTGATCTGTGCTCTCCATCAGACAATGTCCTACACTGTTTCCTATAGTGAACGTATGCGATGCCAACACACGACTTTGCAAGGAATCACCTCCAAGAGAGCAGAGACCTTCTTAACTCGTTTAAAGGACCAATCTCATGTGTTTGTCATTGCTCAAATGAAATATAACCAGTATTTGGCTTCAGTTCTGAAATGGAATAGATTTAGAGTTTCAGAACGTAACTCATTTTCTTACATTTTGACAGAACAGCATAAAATGTGGTTTAGAACATGTACTTCTGAAAGATGTGAAGTTAGGTACTAAAAATCTCTATTAAAGTTGTTGTATACCTGTGTCACGAAAGTTTCATGCCACTTTTACATTTCAAGCATATTTAAAGTTCAGTAACTGAAAACAAAGGAAAAAAAAATGCACATGTAGACTAGATGATTCATGAAAATCTCTGAGTATGTAAACATTCAATGTGAAATTAATGTGGAGGTCATGCACAAATAATCCAGACGGCATGCAATTTCAAAACAAAGCAAATGTGAGAGAAAGCTAGAGGAAAAAAAAATGCACATGAAGGATTAAAGTAATCTGTGGATGAAAAGAGGACTGACATGCACATTACATCACTTTAATGACCTAAAGGATATAATTAAATTAAAATGTGTTTTCTGTGACTGTTTCTTTTATTTTTTTTTCCAAAGAAAGGAATGTAGCATGTTAACATTTCCCATTGTGAAAATGTTTGTCATGATTCATCTGAATTTGACATAGTAATAGTATAGGCATTACACATTAAAAGGGAAATATATATATATACACAATAGCACCTCAAAAACCAAAGGGGTTTTAAAATGACAGTCACTTCATTACCAAATGCCATTTCACTTCGGAATTAAAGAGAATGCTTTCAAATTCATAAATAATTATGCTGTGTTTCACAGAGGTTATACGATAAATAACACTTATAAGTATTCTTTTCCAATTATTTCCCAAACAGTCTAGAGCAAAAACTTCAGAAAGTTCATTTTCACCAGAGAAGCATATATTTTTTTTCAAGCTTATGCATGACCTCTATGTATGTATGTTCCAAATTAGACAGATAGACTGTAGTGTTATATAAACTTTTCCTCCTTTTGTGATTTCAAGTACTGGGTTGCTTTTTAAATACCGTTCCACTTCAGTTTGGACAATCAAAATCTGGCAATTCATAGCAGATGACTATTGTGTCCAACTGTGTCACTGCATTTACACCAGTAAAAAGCCTTGTTCCTAAAATAAAGCTGACTCTTCATTTATTAATATCCATAACCAAATATGTTTATGCATGTGTTAATATTTCTGTAGATTAATCAATGTGTATATCCATGTTAATGACCATATATACTATCACAGTGTATTCATAGGGTTTGTATTTAAAGTAACAAAAAACTGTAAAATATTATAAAACACTGAAATGTGTCAGATCCTGCAAACTTACAGAAATAATTAGTCCTTGGTATTAACTGAATAGGCTTACGAAGTATTTATTTTCTTGTACGTTCAGTGCATGTTGCTTCACAAGAAACCAAAGACAGGAGCCTTGATTTTGGTTTTGTATCCAATATAAATGTAATTACAATCAGGCTGACGATCTCCACCTTAAGGATATGAAATCCTGCAGACACCTAGCAAAAGGCTTCTTACAGATGCCACAATATATCTCTCTAATGCATAGAGATAAGGGGGTTGGCAAAGAGAGGAGAGGGAGACTCATACAGAATAAAATCATGGTTTTATTGGACACACTGTGTTAATTCCATATTTCTTAGTGGAGGAATAGAGACCAACATGGAATACATCTTTTCTTTTTTAAGAAAGGGTCATGCATGTGAGGAACGGCGGTAGGGTTAAACTGCAAAATTCAGGTGTGTGTTTTTGAGAGATTTTCGTTCTATAAAATGGAAACTTTGAGACCTCTCAACTATTCTGTATCCAGTTTTCCTGGGGGCTCCCTATGCTGCTAGAGAGCTGTGAAAGAGCCGTAGGATAAATGAGAGACAGGTATTTGCCTACATCTCTCAGTCCCATGCAAAAGTTGCACGCAACTGGAATTGAAATTGTGATATCAACCTTGGGCTTGATTCAACAGTATTTATGCAGGCAAAGTTTCTGAAAGCCAGTGAAAAAGTGCCTGAAAATGGATTTCGGTACAAGTCGCAGCTTCTTTGCCATGAATATTGTAAAATCCTGTAATGGAAAATAACTCGGGCATTTCAGTTGCAGTGAAAAACCTGTAAAATAGATACTACCTTTATACCTCACTGCCATTAGTTCACACACACTACCACTAACCTGGGAATTGGCATTAGTAGGCACTTTATATAGACAAGTGCCTAAGTCTAAAAAGCAAATAGAATTTTCAAGTACTGTTAGACAACAGAACAGTGAGGTCATTCCTCACAACATTTTACTGTGATGGAAAAAAGAGTCCTTTCTCAGAAAAAAAGGGGAGAAAAGCTTTCGCCAATGTCCTGGCTTCAATTCTTGTTTGATACTACTTAAGCATAGACTGTGTTTTGGAGAAGTCAAGAAAAAATTGTGATGTGCACTCTTGCTTGGCCAAATATCTCTTGATGTCCCCAGTTATGCAAGTCTGGCTTACACATAACAACCTCCCATGGTTGTGACAGACATTAAGACACTGTGTGTTTTTTGTTCCTAAGAACTCCGGTACTTTGTTTTGTGTCAACATCACTTTTGTATTCTAAATGCTTTTCCCTAGGTGCAGCAGCTGTAGGTATGTTACTCATCAGCTAATAAGATAGTGTTTTTTTTAAAGGAAATATTCATGTAACACTGAATAAACAATCCAATTTCAAAATTTGCTTTATAGTGGTAAACATCACAAAGAATAGTAATTTGATAGTTGTACCACACTGCAATAGGAAACTATGTCATTGTTTACTTCGAGCTTCTTCCCAATTTTTTTTTCAGTGTAGCTCATCCAGCCCATAGTGTTTAATGCAGATGTGCTCTTGATAGAGGTTGTCCTCTTTATGCTTTGCAGAAGAGCCTAATATGTCAGGGAAAGATTGCTTTTGATGTTCTAAAAACTCTAAGAGCGACTATACCTTCTAAAAGCCATTAAATTCCCAAATATATTAGGAATCCTTTATTTTGCTATTTCATTCAACCAGTGCTAATCCTCAGCCATGAGGGAATCACCTGGGGGGGAAAAAAAAAGCTGTTCCAGAGCACTGGCTGTGTAATTCTTTTAGACAGGGTGTAGATGAATTTCATTTACCACCTATTTTTAGGCAGGTTTGAGCTAAGATTTAGCCTAGTTTTTGTGTTATGTGATTATCTGTATCAGTCTTGTTTTGAGATTGGTTTAGCAATGTATATAAGTTCATTCATTTTGCTGCTTCTCATCTGCCATGTTTTGTTTTTATTCTTCTCCTTTAATACCTGGTTTTGGCCTAACTTAAATGATAGGCCCTCACTTACACAGCATTCTAAAAAAATGTATAAAATTTATCAGCAACATTATGTTCCTGCAATCCTTTTATCTATATTTAATTCACACTTTTTGTATTAGGGACATTCTTTTACTCTGTTTGATTACGGACTTTAATACAGGTTTGGGCACTCAAATGCCATTAAATCCCTACATTTTAATTCTCTCCCACCATACTGAAAAGTCACACTTATACTAGAAAGAAAAGGTTCGGACTGTAGCAGGTACTCAGTGTCATTTCTCCTTTCAAACATATATATAACCTCTCTGCTTTTAGAGTGGGCTTTTTCACTTAGCAATTCAAAATGCATGATGAATATGAAGTCTCCAAAACAAACTTTTTTTTGAAGACATTTTTATGTCTTCAAACAAATATGCTGTTTTAGCATATTTGCTTTATGTGAAAAGTGGTTTTGCAGTTAGCATGGCAGCATGCTCTGGGGAACATGGGTCAAACCGCACTTTGGGATCTTCTACCTCATTGTTCCATCTGCATTACTGGGACCATAGCAGTGCCCTCCTTACAGGCACTTTCTGGGGACGAGGGCAACACTATTGCTGAGGCCATGGGAGTTTCTTTCATTGAGATAACACGGTTTACTGAGGTTAAGTGATTTGACCAAGTCTAAAAGAAAGCCAATGTTACTGAGCAATTCTTGCTTTCCTGGTGTAACCAACAAACTTGGCCATGGACTTGGTTCACACTCCCAGAAAACTCCTAATGAAATCCATTCAGACATGCAGCAGATAAACTAAGAAGTTGTTAGTGGCAACTGTAAGCCTGATTGTATAGTGACCATGCAGTATATTCCTTAAGATGTATATCTTTCATTTGCAGTCTGACCACACAGTTGTATGCTGGCAAGAAACACTTGCCAACTTCTCTATGTCTTTTTTATGAGATGCAGGGGGAAGGATCCTTATTCTGTTAAGTTCAGCCTTAAATTTTCTTAGATGCTGCAAGTATTCGGAAATAATAATAATAAAAAAAAGCCTGGGCTACAGTCATTCCCTATTGAATTTTTGCACCATGATCTGTTGTAATAAGTGCGAATAAACTTTGGGTGAGAAGAAGCTCAGGTGAAGATAACTGTTTCCTTAGTTTTCCCATGCAATGAGATTTGGGTCTTGGAAAACCAAAACGAAAAAGTACAAGCCTGATTAAAAACTCCATGCTGTCTAGCTTCTACAGACAAGGGTAGTGGTGTTTAGTATTCATAAATCTGAAATTTTACCCATTTTTTTAAGACTGACTTAATGCCACTTGTCAGCCAGCAACTCAGTTTTAATTCCTAACAAAACAGTTAAAACACAACACAAACTACCAGGGGAACAGGAAGACTAATAGACTTTCAAGAATCACAGAATGGTCAGGGTTGGAAGGGACCTCTGGAGATCATCCAGTCCAACCCCCCCGCCAGAGCAGGGTCACCTACAGCAGTTGCACAGGACGGTGCCCAGCTGGGTTTGGAATGTCTCCAATGTGGGAGACTCCACAACCTCTCTGGGCAGCCTGTGCCAGTGCTCTGCCACCCTCGCGTTTAGATGGAACTTCCTGTGTTCAAGTTTGTGCCCGTTATCTCTTGTCCTATCACTGGAAATGACTGAAAAAAGACTGTTCCCATCCCCCTGGTACTCTCCCTTTAAGTATTTATAAGCATTGATAAGATGCCCACTCAGTCTTCTTTTCTCTAGACTAAAAAGACCCAAGTGCCTCAGCCTTTCCACATAAGAAAGTCCAGTCCCCTCATCATCTTAGTAGCCCTCTGCTGGACCTTCTCCAGCAGTTCCCTGTCCTTCTTGAACTGGGCCCCCCAGAACTGGACGCAGTACTCCAGATGCGGCCTCACCAGGGCAGAGTAGAGGGGGAGGATGACCTCCCTCCACCTGCTGGCCACAGTCTTGATGCACCCCAGGATGCCATTGGCCTTCTTGGCCACCAGGGCACATTGCTGGCTCATGGGCATCCTGTTGTCCACCAGGACTCCCAGGTCCCTTTCCACAGAGCTGCTCTCCAGGAGGTCAGCCCCCAACCTGTACTGATGCCTGGGGTTATTCCTCCCCAGGTGCAGGACCCTACACTTGCCCTTGTTGAACTTCATAAGGTTCCTCTCCGTCCAGCTCTCCAGCCTGACCAGGTCATGCTGTATGGTGGCACATCCTTCCAAGAATGCATGTAAAAGCAGTATTTGCAATTCTGCAAACATGTATTTAACTTGGTGCAAGGTATAAATCACATTAAAAAGGGAGTATTCATTTGTGCTAATTGACATTGCATCACTGTTGGCAGGATTGAAATGCCAACGTAAAAACCCCTGCGTATGTGACAGCCAAGGTCATTTACAAATGTCTGAAGGTTGTACACAAAGAGGGTGGGAAGGATTTGTTCAAGCAGCAACACTGAAATTAATAGTGTGAAAATAAGAAAGGGCAAAGCTCCTTGACAGTGAAATCAATTTGGATGTAGAATAATCTGCCCCATGGGAAGTAGAAAAGCCTAGATCATTTTTCACATTTAAAACAAATCTGCTAATCTTAAGTACTACGGGGAATAACACCGCAGTGCTGGGAGAGAAGGGGGTGGTGAAGGGAAAAGAGCTAAACAAGAAGCCTCTCCCAGCTCTAATGCCTGTGTTTCTGTGATGAGATGCTCACAGATCCAGCATCGCAGGCTTGTGGTGGGGTTCGGCGCGGGCTTTGACCTAGCTGGGCTCACTCCGGCCATATGGGCAGTGTGAAGGTCTTCCTCTCCTCTCTCAAGGCTGTCTCTGGAGTTAGAAAGTGTATTCAGTGTTTGGCAATGTTGTCCCAAATCTTCCTCTACTCTTTTTAATATTTTTTTAATATTTTTTTTTCCCCAAAAAAGTGACTTTCCCTGTTAGAGCTGGTGCTACTGGTCCTGCTAATAAATCTTTGCACATGTGAACCTTTCGCAGCATCCCTTGTGCAACAATGATAACTGATGGGTTCAAGTTAAGCCAGGGGAGGTTTAGGTTGGATATTAGGAATTTTTTTTTCACTGAAATGGTTATCCAGCATTGGAATAGGCTGCCCAGGGAGGTGATGGATTTGCCATCCCTGGAGGTGTTTAAAAAAAGGGCAGACATGGTACTTGGGGATATGGTTTAGAAGTGGTTTTGTCAGGTTAGGTTAATGGTTGGACTCGATGATCTTAAAGGTCCCTTCCAACCTTAACGATTCTATGATTCTATGATTCTAAAGAGCCTCAGAGATCAACAGTAATGTTGGTGTGCGCTTGGCAAAGTTTTGGGACTGTCTTATCACCGGCCCAAACCCACAGATTTTCCTACAGTGCACACTGTAGGACCTTTATCCTCAGTTTTGATTGGATATTTTCACATACCTTTTTCTTAAGTCTGATGCCCAGTTGACTGCTGGTTCTTCTTTAGATTTGGAAATGAAATTGAGGGGTTTGGTCTCCCCTAAGCAATCTTTAGAATTAATCTCACTAATAAATAAAGCTGGAGAAGGTGTTAGTTACATGTGCTGTTTAAAAAAACCCAACTTGCTCCTTTATCCCTATTTTTTGTGGAATTATTTATTGTGCAATCGAGTGCTGTGCACTTCACTTGTGCATGTGTAAACTACTGCATAAATTGGACGATTGCATAAAAAGAGTAAGTTGTAGAAAGACCTTTATTACTTTTATTTTGTGAAGTACTAGTGGAGAAAGATTTACCATATCTACATGCCTTTAAACTGTTCACTGAAAGAGAATTGGAGCAGGCTTGTCTTTTGAACTGCCCTTTTGAGTTAAAGGAAGAGTGTTTCACTCACAGGTGACTGGTGTAGGAGACTGAATTATGGCAAAGATCTGGCTCAGGAGAGAGTGAATCATACCAGGCTCATGGTTTTCATTTAAAACATTGATTTATTTAGGCCTTACAGTTAAATTATAAAAAATAAAGGCATAGGCAAACAAAAACAAAGTCAATCTCTAAGAGACTGGTGTGAGGTTTGTGCAGGAGGTGAAGTTCCTACATCTTGCAGTGATGCACCTCACATGACCAGTCTCCCAGATGGGGACATCAAATTAGATGGACTTTGGCTTTGACCCAGGTTGGCAGTTCCTGTGTCCCTACAACCTCCCAAACATGGCCTGTGAGTCACTGAGTCAATCAACTGAACTGCTTGAATTTGAGTGAGCCAGAAATAAAGATGTGAAATACAGAGACTGTATCATCTTGGTGAGCGTTAACGCTTAACTCCACTCTTCTGGAGCTTTGTGTGAAATCTGCCTGGAAGAAAACTTTGTTCTCTTTCTCATTCTTTGACAATATCTATTGCCAATACTTTACATTTTTCTTTTTAACCACTTTTTTAGAAGAAAAGCCAAGTAACTAAGACATTATTTATACATACATGCAAATTTCCTATCATTTAATTCAGGGCATTCGACAACAAGCTATAAAAATAGCACACACATGAAGTTAAACTCAGCACAAATTTCTGCTGGAACAGCTTAGGAGAAAAGCAATTAAGTCTCAGCTGTAAACTTTGGTTTTCTACCTGTGCTAGCAAATTTTCACTGTGTTATATTTAATCTGTGACCAGTTTAAACATTATACTACATATCTTTATGTCAGTGAGTCTCTCAAACTTTTCTGTTACCTAAGCAGGGATGGCACACACTTGTGAGATAGAAAACACTGATACTTTAGTCCCTAACATTATGGCCACCTAAGAAACAATATTATCTTATAAATAAACTCCACACAGGCTGAAGAAACTGAAAAATCCATGAAACACATGTATTTAAATTGCTCATTAATTGAAGAAATTACTCCATCAGTATTTTCTTTGACTGACAAGCTGCCAATAGGCAGAAAGATTTTTCACCATCTGGATCAAGTTCAACCCCAAAGCATTTATTTCTCACATTTGCTACTCTATTCCATTATGCTTACAAGCTGCAGATATTTAGAATTTTTACTTCTCGATAAAATTCAAAATGGCTTTTTTTTTTTTTTTTTTTTTTAAACTGGAAAACAGACCCAAAGATTTTTTATTTTAGTATTTATTTAGTTTAAAAGAAAAAACTTCTACTGGATTTTTAAAACCAGGCTACAAAAACATATTTCTTTGCTTCAGCTAAGTAAAAGCCTCCTATTTGACTTGACAGTATTTTTCACAATTTCTAGAACTGTTCCACCACTTTAAAAGAACAGGTTCCCTAAGGCATGCAAATTCCCTGCTAAAGTCAACACTGCTGCCATGGCACAAATTAAAACTGAGTACTCACTTGTTTTCCTTTACCTTTGAGTGGGACCTGGGCCCAACAGGCATTATTATTAAGTTAGTGCATGTCTTTGTGGAGTGCCTCAAGATATCCTGGAGCAACGAGACACTGTACAGTTAAATTTTCCTGGCTATGTGCTGTTTTATCATCTGAATTTCATTTGATTACTTCAGCACATGGGTGAACTAGATGCTGATGACAGCGGTATTTCTAATGTACCTTGCAGACACGCTGAGCAAAATATGTTCAGCTCAAGGGGAACGGTCAGGGCAGCCCAATAATATGGGCTCAGGTCAAAACAGATGTTCAGCCAGCGTGCACTGCCTGGCACCAGCCCCAGCCATCATGAAACGTGAAGACAGGACTGTGGAGGATGTGAAAATGCATGAAAGAGCAAGGGCAGCCGGAGAAATGAAACCCAGCTTTTCCTCTGGCATGGGGACAAGACATCCCCTCCAAGATACTGGCTGCACTGGCAGGGACGATGCCGAGATCGGATACTTCCATGACACCCAACACTACCCCCATTTCTAAGGTCTTGCAGCCTTTGCCAGAACTTAAGTCCAACAGAGAATACGAGACGCAAGACAGGAACACAGCCAGGTGGAGAAGAGCAGTTTATGCCTTCTCCCTGCACTGGGCAGTTTCACACCAAAGCTCTGGAGAGTATCTTCAGACCTACTAATGCCCTGTGCCAATAAAAACTTCTTGTGCAGAAAATACCTCTGCTCAGTAATTTGCTTTTAGTAATTTCCACCACCTTTTTTTTTTTGACTTCTTATAAAGAATTATCTATAAGAATGAGTTGGTGAGGAATTCGTGCAACATGATTTTGCATTACTTTTTTATCCTTGTCATTAATTTCCATTTTAGCACAGAGGAGCATTCTTGAATGATTGCTAAAGATTGCTGAAGAGTAACAACTAAATTCCAATATTGCAGAAACAACGGTTTTGTAAAAGATGTAATGTCAATTAGTAATGGAGATTTAAAACCAGAAACTTTATGACGTGAGTGATTTCCAAATCTTATTTTAAGTTGCACACATGAAAAATTGTTCTTATTCTCCACTTACAGCAAAGCAAATTTCAATCATTCCGAGACGGGGGAGTGTACAGTAAAAAACTGATTCACAACCCTTGCAAATAAATGACATGCAGAATGATTTTCTATAAAAAGCTCAGTTCTGAGTAGAAGGGGTTTTTCATGTCTGTAATTTTTCCACCTGTAGGTACACAAGCAAAGAAGTTCAGGAGCCTGCACTGCCTCCACAGCGACAGCGTAGTTCATATTGACACCTCAGGAGCTATACGCTGGGCTGAGTAGAGGGCTTACCCCTATGCATTTCTAGATACCTTGCCTGACCTAACCTAACCTAACCTGACCTGACCTAACCTAACCTATCCAAGCATTTATATTTTGGACTTGGCAAAGTGGTAATGCGAGAGTATTTTCAGAACACGCGCTACAAGTGCCTGGTTTATTCACTGCAACTACTAGCGCAAAGATAAGTTCAAAAGAAGTGGCTGAGATGTCTACGTTAGGCTTCTAAATGGCACAGTGAATAAGGCCCTGTGGTTCTTAAAGTTTAGATTATCATGTCCGATCAAGATAAAGCAGATAAGGACTGCAAACCCTTGTCACCCTGCCTTGTGAAGCACTGAAGGGCCATAACCCTGTCTCACCCTGTCTTGAAATGGCTGCTATGTTTTTCAGAAGGTGGACCCAGTTAAGGCTCACAGAAATGGGATCCACTGCATCTGGCTTTAAACATTTACCCTGTAGGTGCCTGGGGCAGAGGTAGTGACTCCAGGTTCCCTCTACAGTCATCACATCTCTTTTAGGCAACGGTGGCAGGTTGGTGCTCTTGACCATGAAGCAAGGAAGAGCAGTTCACTTTAGGGTTTTTGAGGTGAAGAAATATTAATTTAGGAGCCAGCGGATTCAAACTAAAAACAATCAGTTAATGTTTTACAACATTTACAGAATTGTTCTGCCATCATGCATAAATAATTTTTCTGCAGGAAGCCATATTTCAGTCTTTCCCATTGTGCAAGTAAAATATTTTTGTGACAGGTAAAAGCCAACCTAGAACATTACAACTCATCTCTGCATGTGCTCCTTAGGCATTTTCCAGAAGCTTATAAATAAATGCCTAATGGAAGCATATTTTAGCTAGGAATTATTATTAATTATTTTTAATCAGCGGGTATCCAATAATTGTCTGGCGCTGAGACAATAAAACATTTTTGTTTTGGGCAAATTGCAATGTGTTTGTTGGAGTGTTATTGAAGAGTCATTTTGTTTATACAGCCAAGGCCACACTGTGAAACATTCTGGATGCTAAATGTTACTAGGAATGCTAAAATGTTATTAGGAATCAGATCTGAGTGGAAATACTCTTTTTTTTTTAGGGTCTGCCTAAACCAAAATTTCACTTCAACTGTCTCTAAGCTGGGGGACTGGATTCATATTCCAACTTTTCCAACTTTTTACTCTAGTTCATGTCTGCTATTTTTAATGTGACTAAACCAATATAACAATCCTTAGCAAAAAACACGTACTAGGGCTCAGGTCAAGTTCTACTGCATTTAATGGGAAGGCTCTTTGTCATCAACACATTAGAAACACAGGTGTAATGGAAGTAGAAGAGAATACTCAATTCAGTTGATATTGCAAGTGAAAGCAGCACCAAAGAATGGAAAGAGATTTTTAAACTAAAATTTAATTACACAGCAAAGACTGATATTTTATTTCTACTGATCAAAATTAGCCAGAATTAGTAGTATAAGCCTTATCTTAAGCTGTATAAACCATTAATATAAGCCTAACATTATCTTTTGCAACCTAATGGTAGTAAATATTGTTCAAATAGTCATAAGAAAGGCAAGCTTGAAAATTCTGGACCAAACTAAAGTACTTTGATAGCCACAGAACAAAATAAACAGCAGCTCGGTCCTGGTTGTTCATGATCTCATCTGGGATCACGTCGGTGCGACGTGTATCTGCAGGACAAGTAGGTCCACTAAACTCCCACAGCCCGTGGTCCTGGCCAGGGCTATGCCTGTGCCTTGCCTTGTGTCTTGCCTGCCCCACCTCACCTTACTGGTGGGAATTCCTGGCCTGATTTTGGACCTGACTCATCACTACAGACTTTCTGGGAGTCACACGGCTGTGGACCAACCTTGGTTGCTGCCACCAGACTGGCTGTTTGTGCCCTGGGACTGCCCTGGACTGCACCTCTTGTTGTAAGGTGCTGTCACCATTGGGTGCCATCACCCTTAGATGCCAGTGGAGCAGCCCTCTCCTGCTGCTCCCTGACACCATCAGTTATCCAGGTTATTGTCCTCCGGCTGCTATCCTGGGCAACTGAGAGCTGACTGCAGTTCACTCTACCCTCTTTGACCCAATGTCTTTAAAATAGCAGTAAGTATAGAAATAGAACAGCAGCATTGCAGCTGCATTATTCACTGGCTGCTCCTTAAAAAATACAGCAGTGGCAGGCTAGAAAAAATATAAAAGGGCTGGATTATGCAGCCAAGTACACACAGGCAGATTGCTTCCAGGCATGTTGCTCCCAGGCGTATGCACCTCCAGTTCCCGAAGATTACAGCTACGCAAGTTATCATTTTTCTAAGCAATGGTCGGAATACCAGTTGGAGGCCAATTTATAGCTGAGCCGAGCACTTACTCCAATAAGAGTGCTCAGATTTCTTTGGAGAATACCCCACAGGCAGCCATTGCCATTAAATAGCAACAAGAAATTAAAAAGACTGGGAGAACAGAGAAAAGTCAGGCTAGATCAGTAAGGAGGGATAAATCTGGCTGAGACCAAGAATAAAGAATATTTAATTGTGTGTCAGTGCCTACGCCACCTTCACTAACCCTCCTCCATATCATCCCTGTGGGTACGTGTATGCTGCTTAATTTATGTTCAACCTCTCTTCTTCTTCGTAAATCACTCCACCTGTGATCCCACACGTTCTGGTGTTTGACACTTCCATTATCTTTTACTCGGCGTCTGTTGCTATTTTCTGATCACCAAATTTAGAGGGGGAAAAAACGACAGAGGGCCCTCCTTTTCTCTTTTCATACACGTACGCATGGACAGATACACACCGACATGGACAGAAATGCTATTCCCAGTCCAGTATCTCTCCTTTCACTACCATTTTGCTACTGACTGGGGGGAATTCAGAAAGCCAACATGATTAAGCAATTGAGGGGATTACTTTATAAGGAAAACTCAGGGGTCAATGAGTGCAATTTTGGGGTGTGTCAGAGAATCTACTCTGTCAGTGCAATGTAACCCACTGGAGGGCACATGTTACCAGGCTCTCCAAATCAGCAGCTTGCTCCAGAACATAGAGATGCAGGTTTTTGAACATGCTCAGATTGTGGATTTTCTTCTGTTTCTATTATTGTCGCAGTACCAACCTCTTTAGGAAATCCATTCATTGTGTCAAACATCTTTAGATAAGAAGAGCAAAGAAAAGTTGGTCAAAATATCAAAATACACTGAACATGTGGAAAACTTTCTGATTATGGACTACAGAACAGTTTCTCCCTAAAAGCAGTGAAAGCTTATACTTAGGGAATTTAAGTCTAGTGAAACACTGATGTCAGAAACAATCTCTGATAGGCAGAGAGAGAGGATAGATAGTCTAATATATCTTCATACTTTCTAATTTGTAAGAAGCAGGGATTCAAGTGAGATTGCTGAATATGAAGACAAATAGTCCAGTTTCCATATACATGGATAGAAGAAGAAATAACAACACGCTTAAACTGCAGCAGTTTAGCCATTCCTAGTGATGAGGAGATCGAAGCACTGGAGTGGGCTGTTTGGGAAGAGTATGACATTTCTGTTGTGGCAGGTCTTTAAGTAGTGATTAGCCAGATTTCCCAGACAGGAAGGAGGTACAGAAGACACCCTCAGGGCTGGGGTTGGACTCAGTGACCACCTGAGGTTCCTTACAGACCAGTTTTTCTCTGACATGATGACTAGGGCTGAAAATATAATGATTTTCTAGAGCATAAATTGTTTGGAAATAGGTGGGGGCCTTTTTGTTTCTTTTTGTTTGTTTGTTTTGTTTTGGTTTTTTTTTTTCCAAATACTTAATAAGCTGTCAAAATGTGTCCTACGTATCAAGTCCTGACACTAGATTTTGGCATTTGGAGGAGAGGTGCATTGAGTATGCAGAGGGTTTTATTTACACCATAACACAGACTTTGCTATCTCAGTCAAGTTTAGCTTTTTCCTTTCATGCCTCAGTGCAGTGTTGCTAAAATGACAATAAAGCAAGTGGATGACCTTACATTGCAGGCAGGGCTGCGGGATCCATAAACAGAATCTGCTCATAAGAAATATTATTAAATGCTATCAAGCTTCTGACTGTCATAATAAATACATTCAGAGGCATTTGAAGGGGCAGGCGGAGTGCAATGTAGGTGATCTGACAGGAATATGAAAAGAACTGTGGATGACAAGCTAACTGAATAGAAAAAGCCCTAATGGATAGCGATGGAGCAATACGGTGTGGGTCACAGCCCAGGACCTGCACCGCTGATGAGCACCAGAGCTGCTGGGAGAGATTTTGGAGGGATGGGACAGTCCTCTTTCTCGGCAGGCACCTCGTCCCTGTTTGGCAACACTGAGCAGACCCACTAGGGCAGGCGCCCATATGGCAATGCTTCCCAGTGATCATGGACTGGACACCCCCCTGCACCCTGACACATGCATTAAAAATTGAGAAGCATTTATTTCACTGGGAACTGAAATTGGGTATTTGTCCAAGAGACAATGTTCTGGAGTCACTGGCCAAAGAAGGTGGGAAATGAGAAGGCATATGGTATAAAAACCCATAAAATTAATTTTTACCTAAACATTATGCTTCATGATAGTGCAACACTTCTCTGGCAAGAGGCAACACCCATGAATATTAGAAAAAAAGGTGAGATGTTGATAAAGGTCTTTCCAAGAGCTACAGTTTCCACTATAAAAATATTTTCAGGAGACAGTCAAGAAAGAGTATATGATCTGACAGGGAGAAAAGCAAAAGAGATGCTATTTTTGTCTCCGGCAAGACTTGTTGTAATTACAACAGCTGAGAAAAAAGCAGATTACTGGCTTGTCTCTTTTCCCTCTGTAATATTCCCATCACTGTTTGACATTCTTTTTGATTCAGTAAAAAACCTGAAAAGCCTTCAGCCACTGTGGGTTTTAGGACTGGAAAAGGAAAGGCTATTCTTGTTCAGCCTGAAGCCTATGGTAGGGGGAATTACCAAGAGTTCAGTATGCCACTTTGGCAGATATATAACCCTGCTCACAGATACTAACATGTTCTGCTCCTTTTGGTGCAAAGGTGAGCATCAGAAGATACGTGGGTTATGATCTTGAGTTCAAGATAGCATAAAACATACTTTTTAATTGAGTTTGTGCTCACGTAACTCCCGTAGCGTCCTCCAGCATAAATATCAGAGACAGACCTTTGGGCTTCTATATTCCCGTGGGCCCCGTAGACCGAGACAGCAAATGCTTAAGAAATTGTAACTGTGTTATCTTATCTTCATTTATGTTTTTTATGTTTGAAACTTTAAGGTAGCCAGTGTCCTGTAAAAGCTGCCCTTTGCTGCAGTAGCATAGGGCAGCCGTAAGGAACCAGAGGGTCGGACTGGTTGCTTTGATACTCCAGCCACCGTCAGTAACAATTAGAAAAGCTGGTGAAGATCATTACTACAATTATATGAATGAACTTGGTCAACTCAACTGAAGCACAATCTTTGCTTGGTGAAATTAAGCTGTTTCTACCAGTATTTGTATTCTTTTCCTTATTACACGGGTGTTAGTATCTCTGACTTGTTTGATATGTTTAAAAATGTTAATAGGACCTAGGATCATGATGATGTCTCTGAACCTGAACAAATAAGTTTTCTTTTGGTCAAAACAAACAGAACATGAAAGAAAAGTAGCCCTATTGGGTTAAACCAGAGATCCAGTTAGCCCAGTAACTTGTTCTAAGTGGTCCAATAACAGACGTTTAAAAGAAAAAGTAGAAGAAACATGATCCTTCCCCTTTTATATCCTCTCTACTTCTTGAAATCAAGTTAGTATGTCCTGAGCTACATGATCAGAGTGTTAAAAGTTGTCATCAGATCCATTGCTTGTTAACGTATCTAATTCCTTTTGAACTTATTTATTTTTAATACAATATCCTGTAATAATGAGCATCAGAATTTAATTATACATTGTATGAAAAGGTACTAGTCGTTGCCTGATTTAAACTTGAGACCAGAAAGAAGATTTCACTGGAGCTCCCTAATTGTGTTTCACATTCCCTGTTTTTGTATCCATCCTGATTTTGTAGACTTTTATTTCACAAGCCATGGACTAGAGGAGTCCAATGAAATGAATTAAAAGTGATTTAAATATTCTAAATCACATTTTAAAAAAATGCTGAACTCATTGTCTAGATGAGGTAATGCACCCAAGTTTGGCTTGAAAAAGAGGAACTTTTTGGTCCTTTGAAAAGATTATCCTTTAGCTATCCCTGCTAACAGGTTTGTCAACTGTTATGGCTGAGTGTTCTTAAACAGCTTTTTCGTGAGACACAAGAAGCTGATCAGCTACGAATGTCACACCATCTGTAATACTTTCTTTGCACCTTGTCTCTGGATTTGGGATTAAAAATGGGGCATAAACAGATGAAAATGCAGAAGACTTTTAAAACGTGTAGAATAACTAGACAGTTCATATTTCAAAATCACAGAAGTTATCACAAAGAAATTTCGGCACTATTTCATATAACGTTTACCGTGGCTTATTAGCTCTTAAACATAGGGGAAGAAAGGAATTGGGGCCAGCAAGATGCTTCAGGTAAAATCATAACAGGATAAACCTTTTACCTGTGCAAAAACCCCCAAGCATTCAGTTAAATTTTGTTAAAAAATGTTTCCATGCACGTCTCCTGGCCAAATTTAGAAGCATCACATGAAAAGCTATTCTCCCAGTTTCATCTTTAGAGTAAATTAAGACATCACCACTTGCCCCCACAGTCATGAATGTATGAGCACAAAGGTGCAACAGACACACAGAAGCCCATTCCTATCTGAATTTTAGCTTTGTTTCCAACAGAAGTGTTCTCCTGTGCTTACTGCAGCCCTCTTTCCTGGACTCAATTTCTTCTAGATAAAAAAAGTAAAGCCTGCACTGTTAGACAGCTTACACCACTTCTTTTTGAAAGACTAAATGGAAATGCTGATCCCTAAAATGTACATACATACATGTGTACTCAAAACCACATTTTATGTGTTGATGCTTAATTTT
This sequence comes from Ibidorhyncha struthersii, assembly GCA_013398815.1. Lineage (NCBI taxonomy): Eukaryota > Metazoa > Chordata > Aves > Charadriiformes > Charadriidae > Ibidorhyncha > Ibidorhyncha struthersii. The sequence goes on along the minus strand of VZSZ01005870.1, from coordinate 44,793 downwards.
ACAGTGAACCCTTCTTCCCTTTAAACACTTTCAAACCCAAGCCTACACCATCTTTTCCCCCAAAGCCTTGAAACTGTGTGATTTTTTTTTTTTACAAACAAAAGCAAATTTTAGCAAAAACTAACAAGAGGAAGTGTGTGTACTCCCAAAAGGGTACAACGGTTTTGGTCTGTAATTATGCAATTTCCTAAACACTGAACCAAACATTGATATGAGTGGCTGGAAGATTAATGTTACACTGATGACAAAAATGGAAAAACAATTTGGGGAATCAAGAGGTAATTAAATTCTTGACAGACTCACTTGAATAAGGACCATTAGTTATATGAATGAATTATTCCCCTGAGGCTTTGCTATATACAGGAAATAGACATTTAACAAGTGATTTCATCGGCAATATAAAGCTTATTATCTCCCCAAATAAATGGCAACATTAATTTACAGAGTTGCAGAGACTGGTCATTTCAAACTAAAAAATGGCGTTCTGACTCCTGAAGAAATGCAATGAGATGGAGAAGTCCTTTCACAATGGGGTTTATTATATATTTTATATCAAGTTATCTGCATGTATAATAATGTGCAGAGGCTGAACTCTGATTCCTTATAAATCTGGAAAAATGATTTCAGTCAGTGCAGTTATTCTGCCTTTGCACTGAACTCAGGAACTGTTCTGTAGAGCAGTAACAGGGAAGTGTTTGCAAGTCCGAAATATTATTTTGCTGACATGTAGAGGCTTGGGACCCAGTGCGCTAGGAACTGCATGTTTGTAGCAAGAGGAACTTCTTACCCTGCTAACCTGCCTATGTGAAAAGACAGAATGAACTGGGATAAAGGAAGTATTATTATTCCCATTAGAGAGGGAAATGAAGCAAGGAAAGATTAAGAATGAGGATTTCAAACTAGGCGGATGACCACAGGAGCAGCAGGTCTGGAAGGGACCTGCTGAACCACTTGGTTTTGTCCCTTGCTAGTACCTACCTACGACTGTGTCCTCTCATCACCCAGTTTTGGCCCTGTCCTGTATTTTCTGCAGCCAAACAGGACTTTTTGCTGATGGTTTCTGAAGCTCTGTCTCTCAGTTTGCTCACAGAAATCCTCAGTTGTAAATCCCACGTATGCCAACTGGACTGTTTTCAAAAATACTGTAATGCAAATGCAATGTCAAGCATTTACTACTGCTACAAATTCAAACTATGCTTCAGCAGAAAAATATACCTCAACAGCCAAGACTGTGGGCATTTCTCATGCTATAACTCTTGCCAGCCAGACGGCAATGTACAAGATATTAGCCATCAGGCCAGTGAGAACTGTTGAGTGTTGGGCACAATAAAGCGACGCTGAAGAGCGGTAACAGCAGGAAGGCTGTTGGGTCCAGATCGTGCAGGTGGAGAGGACCTTGCATGTTTTGTGGTGGCTGGCCCGCCGTGCCTGCCGTGAAACACACCTGTGTTCAATGTCTGTCACAACTGTCAAAGCAGAACATCCGAAACCTAAATTTCGCATCCGTGACTCTTTAATGTTCAACCTTTCGCTTGAGATTTAACAGCTTTTGAAGCCAGGGAATTTTCACTTCTTGCCCTATTTCATTAAACAATTATTTGTCTGCATTGGTTTTTAACATCTTTTCTTCTCTATCCATCATTTAACTACAATGGCAGCTATCGCAGAATGCTCTTTATTTTCTTAGAATCTTCCAATTAGGATGCACTGCCAGTCAGTATTATTACAAAAAGAATATTTACTTATTTAGAAGATTGTATCATACTATAGTCCGGTCTATTTTTCACTGTGCTCCAGGTCTTGGTTGCAACAATCTAAATATTCTTTATGTTGCTAAAATTTTCTCTACTCTGAAACACATAAACCAATTGCAAAGTGCAATTTCAAAATGTTTCACTATTTACCTACCCCTTTTGCATCAATTACACCAGGTTTCGCGTTGAATTTCACCGTCTTCAAACGTGCACGCTCCTTTCTTTCAACTCTGGGGAAAACACAAAGAATCATAAGTTGATTATAGCAGCGTTTTGTACGATATGTTTGATATCTGATCTCCCAAGACAATTCGTGGCTTACTGTGCATAAAGTGAGCATTTAAAGCAAATTTTATAAACTGGAAAGAGAGAGATGTCAGGTGACTTCCTCAGCCAAGCAGCAGTTTTCTGGCAAACACGGGACTGGATCTGGGGAGCCTTGGCTGTCCTACACCGGCAGAACAGCACTCCCTGTTGCAATATGTCACACAATATTCAAGTGCAGAGAATCTTGAGGCTTTGACTACTTAAAATTACACAGTTTTGCCAAAAAGAGCAGTTCTGAGGGGATGCACAAATGCTCAGTGGCAGAAGAGTTATTATCAGCCACTCTAAAATGCTGTGAATTGAGTGAGTGGTCTTATTTAAACCGTGCCCTCCGTGAGCAACTGCACGCAGATAGAATGCAAAGAATTTGTTTTTCTGACTCGTTTCAGTGAAGACCTCATTGCTAGTGAGTGAATTCTGAAAACAAAGATGGGCAGGTTCATATTACCAAATACCTTGGCCAAATAGGAGAAGACATGAATTATAAATTTCAGGGGGTTTTCTTCGGCTGGTTCTAGCCTGGCCCCATGAACTGACCACCCATGGTGGATGCTTTGGGTGAACTTGTCTTCAAGATCAGTTTAATACAAATGAATATAATACACATTCACCAAGCCTGGCCCACAAGATGAACCAAAGTGCAGAAACTGAGGCCAGAAAGGACATTTTCTTTGAAAGCTCAATCCTGCCCTGAGCTGAAAAACCAGAGCACACAGCCCCTGTGAGCCTACTTTCCGGGATCTGAGAGCGCAAACTGCAGTGTGGTATGACCCAAAATTTGGCTTAGTCTGTACAGTTCTGGTATTCGTATATTTAAAGAAAGTTGAAAAGCTCCAGTGAAAAGCCTCAAAAGTTATTTGGTCCTGATATCCATAGCTTCAACAAACACAGCTTGAGAAAGGAGTTGTTATATCGTATATGCAATGACTTCAGAGTGAGAAAATACTGAGATCTAAAAGATTATATTTCAGAAGGAAACACATATCAAAATCATTGCCAATGAGCTGATGCCAGGCAAATTAATTTTAAAGAAAACACAGTTTTACTTTTCAATGCTTAATATGTTTAGCCACCAAAATAATGTAGAAGAGGAATATGTGGCATCTCGATCCATTCATATCTTAGAATCAAGACCTGATAAACACAAGTTACAGTCCTCGGTATAGAGGAAAAAAAGAGACACACGAGGCATTTACGAAGGACATCAGACTAGATATTTCAGTGTTCCTTTTCGGTCCCTAAGTATTATAGATCAATATCCTGATTTTCCATTATTCAATGAACAAGTATAATTTTAAAAACAAGTTAGTAAAACTTAAAATCCATTATCATATTGAAATATTTTGCCTATGGGAAAACTATACACCCTTAGTATATTTGAAAAGTTCACCATTACTACAAGATTTACATATGCTGTATATTTAAAATTTTAACACAGTATGCTTAAATAATAATGCTGGGAACTAAAAAAAAAAAAAAAAAAATGTACAAAGGGGTGAGGTCTCCCCTAAACTAAATCGACCCCCAAGAAAGCAGGTGCAGAGAGAGAAATCTAAAGAAAGGAAGAAGCTACGTCCTTACCTTGACTAATATGGTCATTACTGTAAAAGTGACATTTACTATCTTTGCAAAATCATCTACAGAATCTATCATCTACAAAAAAAACTATCATCAGCAAAAAAATCCGATCACCTACCCATAATTGAAACAGTAACTCTATTTGTCTAAGATTAGGAATTGCTCTAGGAAATCTAAGTTGAATCCTGCAAAGTTAGCTTATAAGAGCTTGATATTGTATTTTTATTAGACAATAAATAGCTGGGGAAAAAGGGAGATTTATTATATCCTCTAAATTGGACCGGAATGACCCTTTTTCTAACTTTTACAATCTCCCACTAATGATGTTAGAATACATTCCTGCAAATCTCTTGGTTTCTAAGTCTGGATAGTAAGAATACCTAGTTTCTGATATTTTTTTTTTTTTAATACAAACTCGTCTTTTGATAGAATGATAATTAACACAACATGTTTCCTTCTGTCTGAGTGGGCTTATATATTTCCTATTGAAACACAGAGAATGCTGGTTACTATAGTTACAGTTTAAATTTAGAATAAATGCATTTCTCTGTAAGTGTGGAATATTCACATGGAAACAGCTCAAATGCAGCTTTCAAATTAAATCTATGTTATTAAAAACACATGAACAGTCTTAAATTTAAACTAGCAGATGAAGTCCCTTGATAGTACCGGTAAGAAACGAAGACTTGAGGCTGTGTAATTGCCTAAATAGGATGGATGCCTTCTGAGAAAATAATTAGCTCAAATGAACACAGTATTCTACTTATTAATCTGTGTTAACATTTAAACTCATTCCAGTCCTGCCTAACTTCCTAAAGCATCTGCTTTTAACTTCATCTCTTATTCACTGCGTAAAGAAATTCGGAAATTAACCCTGAGGAGTGGACCTTATTTACGAAATTCATCATAATTGCATTAGCAGCCATGGAGGCATCGCTGCTTTCCACAGGCATAGCAGACGAGGAGCTGCAGAAACATTTTGCATTGCTTTGAGAAGTATATAAATAATGTCATTAAGTGCCATTAATCCTCCAGGCAAACATACCAACAACGTTCATACATTCTCAGCATGCCTGCTGAATACTACAAACATTTCATAATCTGGGGCTGTTTTAAGGATAGCAGACAGCGTTGCCTCCCATTACAATTTTCCTGACACCTTCCACAATGAAACTGTTCTCGGTTACGTATAACTTAGCTGAACTGTAAACTTCCAAGCGGATATTTCATGTGTCTCAGGGCTATTACGTTACTGTTGCTGCCCAAAGTGTCAATGAAATGGCTTAGAAGTTGGAGAAAGGCTAGGACAAAATAAATGGTTTTGCCCAATTTATAATATATTGCAGCTCAGGTGCTCTACTGCCTTCATGTCTTGGGTCTGGGATTTGAAATGTGGCAGTGGGTTGCTCTGGTGTCAGGAATATACCTCTCTTTTTCCTGAAGGAAGCGACCCGATATCTGAATGTCTGAAAAGCTTTGGTTTTTACATGCTCTGGAGAACTCTGTTAGAATTTAGCTTGGTTCTCCAAAGATTTAGTCTTCGTTGAGGTGGCCAGGGGGCAGGACTGCAGTGAAATAAGATGTTCCCATAATTTTTCATCTGAGCTACCAGGACACTTTTGCCATAGACAGAGCTAAAAAGGGAACTAAAATGATAAAGATAAGTATTGAATATCAGTTCTTTTAGCATTGTTGATTCAGCTCTTAGAAAATACATTTTTAAAGGAACACCAATTCAAGCACTTTTAGCACTTTTTTTGAGTCTTCAGGTTTGTAATTGCTATATTTAAGGAAAAATAAACTTGACTCCTTTTTTTTCCCCAAGAAAAAGGGAGTTGAGGCACAAAGGCTTTTTTTTTTTTTTTCTTTTTGCAGCAGCAGCTGACATTGTGGATGCCTAAATTGCATACGAGTGTAAATTCCTTACATTGCCTTAGCTGACAGCAAACCTGCCATCCCTTGGACAACATTTTGATCAATCAGCTGAGGAAATTGCTTTTAAAGGAAGAAATGTTTCGCTTCAAACTGTGTCCATTTTTCATTCACCACTGCTGCACAAAGCAGGATTATGGGGGGCTGTGCAAAAAAAAAAATAAAGTGAAGGGAGAAGATTCCTCTTTGCCAAATTTGCAGAGGCCCAAATTTTAGCCACCCTGACTTGCCTGATGTACACATTGCTCCTGTGCCCATTTCTAATTATATATCTGCTCGACAGAGCTACGCCTAGGGGATGGGGAAAGCACAGATACAATTTCCAAAACTACTTCATGGCTCAAGTCCCACTTTCGAAAGTGCCTGGGGGTCACTGAAACTCAATGAGACTTCAAGAAATGTTCAAAGACACCTATGTCCAACACTCAAACGTGACTTGGGAGCTCAAAATCTTTGAGCCCCACGTGGAGACAGCATCGCCCAACACAACTGATGGGGATTTCACCTCCAGCTTTCCACCCGCTCTCCAAGTGTAGCTGCCTGCAGAAGCACTGCTGCGTACAGGGAAATGGTCCAAGACCATCTGAGATCTGGGACAGCTGGAGTATACCCTGTATACTCGTTTTCTCTTGAACCCATTTTTGATACTGGCCTTTTTTTTCAAAAATGGTCAGGATTCATCCTCTTCGTCCCATGTGAAGCTAAAGAAGAGGAGAGGTACACTGAAAATATACCTCAGCCTTCAGTGTTTCCTCACTAGCAAGTTCAAGACTTCAGTTCTTTGCTGTTCTCTTCCTACTCCTCTTCTGAGGAACTTATTACCGGGATGCAACATTCACTGCACTGCAATGTCTGTCTGCTTTTGTGTTTCTGGGCACATGTAGCTGTTGAAAACAGGTCTCAGAACGAGACATTCAGTTCTTCGTGTGCACTGCAAACAAAAAGGAATCAAGCATAACTCAACCAGACATGAACTGTGCTCCTCCATTTTTGGGGGTCAATGGACCACTGGGAATTTTGTCAGAGCCTTTCTAAAAGCACTGATGAGTCTTCACAGTGGAGATGCAAAATATCAAGTGAGACATGCTTTAATCTTCAATAACAGTGTTCATCACTGATTTGGAATACAGATGCAAATTGTAATCTGGTGTTGAGAATCAAATAAAATGGTTACAGTAGCCTAATTTGCACAGATTTGGCACTGAGATGTCTGCAGAATGAAAGTTATTTTCAAATCCAGCATGAGAATTGTAGTAAGGATAGTTATCAAATAGAAGAACGCAACATAAAATGGACACTTGAAAGACCTTGCTATATTTTACATATTTGTCAACGTGTTTCTTCTTGTCTTGCTTCACCCTTTCCAGGTCACCTGCATTATATTTGTTTTGCCTGCCCATCAGGTGAAAGATAAGTGAAAATATGTATTACTATTTATAGACCAAATATGTGGACTCAGTCCACAGTTTTTTATTGCTTCCATCCCCTGCACTGCTTAGTCTTGTTTGTGTGAGGTCTGAACTTACCAATAGATTCCCATTCTCAAAATTATTTTTGAGCATTCCCGAAGTGGTATTTTTGCAACAAAACCTGTATTTTTCAGTAGGAGAGAACGTGCTCTCGTTCAGCTCTCCACCTTCAGTGACTTGCTTATAGAAAAACCCAGCACCTGGTCTATATTTTATGAAAAGAGCACACCTAATGCTGTTAGGAAGTGCATTCTCATAGAATTATAGAACAAACTTATGCTGTGAGGGATTTGGGTCTCTTTAGTCTGGAGAAAAGAAGATTGAGGGGGGATCTTGTTAATGCTTTCAAATACTTGAAGGGAGGATGCCAGGGGGATGGGAGCAGTCTTTTTTCAGTGGTGCCCATTGATAGGACGAGGGGTAATGGGCACAAACTTGAACATAGGAAGTTCCATCTTAACATGAGGAGGAACTTCTTTACTTTGAGGGTGGTGGAGCACTGGCACAGGGTGCCCAGAGAGCTTGTGGAGTCTCCCACTCTGGAGACATTCCAAACCCGCCTGGACGCTGTCCTGTGCAACCTGTTGTAGGTGACCCTGCTCTGGCGGGGGGGTTGGACTGGATGATCTCCAGAGGTCCCTTCCAACCCTGACCATTCTGTGATTCTGTGATTCTGTGTTTAAAAGCTAAGGGTTTTTATCCTTCAGGATTAAAGTTTACCATCACTGCAAGAGAACAGGAAGAGGATTATACATATGCATACATATCAATTTTAGTCCATATTTATTTTTTCCAATTAGATCAGTAATTATAGTCAGGTAACTGATTTTAGACAAAGCTTACGTGATTATGCCATGTTAAAAAGTTTTATCATCTAAGGATTAAAGTCTTAAGGGATGTTTAGAAAGGTAGACAATTTATAGGAAACCATTAAAAATAAAACTCACTTGAGTGGATAAACATGCCCTTCTGCCAAGCTGAGCAGAATAACAAATCTAAGTTGGCTTTTTGCCCACAGGGACTTCTGTGCTGGGAAAAACCTCTTGTTCCTTGTCCTTAAATGTTTGTGAAACATTGGTTTTCATGTACTTTTCCCCCCATTTTGCTCTGAAAGGAGAGCGCGGTTACATGTGTTCGTGGGGAGAATGTTGTTTATTTGAGAACGCAGAACACAAGTATCAGGCTGGTACACCTTCAGCCGGTAATGACAGAGGTACAAGTTGAATAATATTTTGCAGTCAGATGTACTTAAACTACCTGAAAATGGAAATCTTAGAATGATGTCCAGTCTGAGAGCAGTTTTGTGGCTGCACATCTTAAAGACAACAGAAAGATTAGTGTAAAATTTTAGTGGTTTAGGACCAAATCCTCATTGGCTGCAGTGGGAGCAGCAGTAAAAGCGGTGAGAATTCACGCTCGGCCCTTCTGGGGTGATCTGTGTGAAACTGCAGACTAAATTACTTTCAGACCCACAGACCCAAGTCAAGCAGATATAGAAAACAGAAAATACCGAAGCTTGACATTCAGGAGGTGGGAGGTTGCTGTGGTGTGGGGCTTGCCATGTAGGAGTGTTTCTGTGTGCAGAGACTCAGCAAACAAAAAGTGAAAAGAACTGGATGTGTAAAATCAATGCTACAGCAAATTAAAATCTCTTTACTACTGAATTAGAGCATCTGTCTAGGAATGTCATACAATCTAACTTATGCACCTTGGTTTCATGCTTTTTGTTGATTTGCTTTAACTAATGTGTTTCCATGGGGAGGGAACTGTAGACGTAGGCTGCTCAGCTTGCTACCGCCCTTTACGGGAAACTGAATTTGTTTTCTTTATCCGAACAGTAAGAACGACAGTGAGGCAAATAAAAATTCTTGTGATCTAGCATAAATCTAATTCTGTTGGTCATTCTAGTATAAAATAGTAATTTTTGATGACAGGGGAGCAATTCATATGCGTAAACATAGTGCATAGATAATACCACAGGCTGCCTGAGACGTTGGTACAGGACTGGTAGTTATGTGCCCTCACTTTGGATACCCTTTGCAGCATAATAACTGTGCCCTGCTCTCACCTTAGAGCTTTTTGGTGGATGTGGAACCATATAATATATAATAACAACAATTTATAATAACAACTGTTTGGTGACTGTTAAACCACATCTGACGTAGTTTGCAGCCTCTTATGCTGAAGTCCTACTGTTCCCAACATCAATATAATACACTATCACAACACCTTTATAGCATTATATTTGGTTTCTACCCAACTGGCTACTCAGTCCCATGGTTGAGAACAACAGCTGTAATCAGACAATAAATGGATACTGACAAATGGACAAAATATTGCTTTCAGATGCAGAAAGGATTGCAATGATATTTTAGAGCTGCAGGATACCGAGCGTTCTGTTTTAGTTAATCCCCCCTGAGGTCACCGGCTCACCAGTTCTTGAGATCTGGTCCTTGCACGGATCAGTGGAGAAACACAGGGCCACCCTCATTTCTTTGTGCTGCCTCTTTCAGTAACCCTCCTCTAGCTGCTGTGCTACCCTCCAAAACTCCCTTTTAAAGCCTCACTTTACAATTTAACAATCAACAAGGCAACAAGCCCACACATTGGCAGCAGCTCTGAAATCTACTGACAAATAGCTTTCAAACTCTATTTAATCACTAAGAGGTAAAGTGTGGCAATGTATCCAACAACCTGGAGAGAATAATGAGTGGCAGCTCCCCTATAATTATAAATTATGATTTCTTCTGGTATATCATATATATTATAGAGGAGAAAAAGAGTATGGAGTCTTGAGTTATCATTCAAAATTTCTCTTATCAGCTCGTGCAAAAATTTCACTGTGTGAAGGGCTCTCCTGTAAAAAGATGTAAAAAAAAAAAGCAAAACTACTTGGAAAGCAATTACCATTACACAGCTCCTTAAAGAAGTAATATAATGGACTTGTTATGGCTTTTTGTGTATATATATGTATATTTGTATACATATATGTATACACCAAAATAAAATTGAAGCAGTCACGGGCTTTCAAAGCTATTCCATAATGATTCCACTGAGGAAAAATGCAGGAATTGTATATTAGCTGTTGCTGGACAGAAGCTAAGGTAGTAAAGCAGATAGGTAAAAGACTAACCCTAGCACTAATAATCCCTGGATCTGTAAAGCCTGTCCTTGACTCAAAGTGCAAAAAATGTACAGTCCCACAGGGTAGTATTCCTGCGTGTATACACAGGCAGGAGTCCAAGCACACCAACCCCACCAAACCAACCCCCCTCCCCCCAAATCCCCAAATCCCTAAAGAAAAGGCACAGAAATGAATGGGGGATTGAAAAGTACAAGACAAATATAGAATCTCTTCAACCTACAACATCATAGGAAGCTGATCTTGCAGGACAAGTCACAGCCCAACAAATGGCTATGGGTGCTCTTTTGCTCCTGTTCTATCACAGGGCATATTTTACTGCTAGATATTGTATTTGCCAGATTACATACAGAAACATGTAGAAACAATCCCATGTAAACTATAAGAGATATAGCATCCTGCATTAAACAGCTTAAATGAAGATTTCCATGCCATAGTTGCCTACATTTGGTCAAATGAATCCCAGGACTACTCTGTTTTAGATCGAGCCTCTCACAGTCAATAACCCATACCTGCAGAGGAAACTCGACTCTGAATTAGTACATTCTAGCAAGTGTGATGAGCTTTATTCTCTGTAGCTCAGCCCTGTATGCACTGATTGCTCATCCTCCCCTTGGGTTGTGTGAATGACCACAGAAGATTCTGCCAAGAGCACATCAGTCTCACTGACTCTGAGGGATCATCCAGAATTGACAGAAAGGAAATAATACTCGCTTTTCAGTGCACTGGAAAAAATAACCTTGTACAACTGAAACCTTTTGTGGAATAATAGCAACCTCCCCCCACCCCAGCTCAGGTGTGCCACATCAGTACGTTAATGCAGACAGAAAACCAGACGCCATTGATTTTTCCAGGCCTCTCAGATTCATTTAATGAAGAATCAGGATGACGAGTGAAGAGCTTGGTAACTATATCTGCATCTTTTCAAATTCAAGACTCTTATTTTTAGATTCTAACCAACCTATTTTCATCCTGCCTCTTTTCTTTTTTTCCTTTTTTTTTCCCCTCTTTTCTCCCAGTGTTGCCTAAGCCACATCTTTTTCCTTGGCCGTAGCATATGTCTGACCTTGACTAGAGAGCCTCTATCTTTTGGCCTTCTTGAAAACGTCACTGTGCAGATAACCCACTAAACTTTAGGCACTTACATACCCTTCGACTTACAGAAGGTACGACTCCACATCTTAATCAGTTACTTTGCCCTTCTTTCCCCTATAGATGTTTTATTATGTATTACAGCTTTTTATATCTTCTCATAGCACGCACCGCACCGCAAGTGAGCTTTGCGCACATACTTCCCTCAGTAATGACCAGATAGACTGTCCTCTTTTCCCATGTGTCATCCAATCATGTCATCACAACAGTATTTACTGTAGCAATTCATAGTAGGCGAGTATTCCTTTTCAGTATCTAGAGACTAAATCTGTTTAATGGGCACATTTTTCCCATTGTAAAAATTATAATTTAGTTTTTATTTCTATGCATTATACAAATCCAAAATTGCCTTTTGCTGAAAATCCTGGTGTGGTTGCTATTCAAACATGGTCATGATTAGCGCAAATGAGGTCCTTGCAGGGCCCATGTCAACAAGGTCTTTAATGGCCTTTTGGTTTACTTTTATGTGATTTAGAACAAGGAGTACTATTAGCACCTGGGCCAACTCTCTTGAAACTGCAACAGGGGCTCTATAGAGCATCAGACATCCCATTTCCCCACTCTAAAAAATAGACATGATCATTTTTATATTAATGCTAAAGCTGAAATTGCTAGGAATAGAGAGTTTATATGCAGTATGGGAGCACTGCCGCAAAAGAGAAATGTAATGTGGTTTGACAGATTTCATTTTCTTCCCACCCTTTCAGTTCTTGACCTTTCTATAGCAACTATCAACAGAGGCAGAAAGTAATACTGATTTGTGTGGTAGTTCTGATACTGTCAGAGACTTGTGGCCAATTTTACAAAAGCACCTAGGCAGAGTAAACAATACAAACAATGAGAGAGATTCAGATGTCTGTTCTCTCTCTGTCAGTCAGTATGAATCCGTCACAGCTAAACAAAAATTCAGATTCAGCTTGGAGAGTGGATGAAAGTTCCTTCATTTACATTATGTGAAAGATTTACTGTGATATTGATTATCCATCAGTTTCCAGGCAGGCTGGAAAGATTAAATTAACAGATTTTGAAGCCAAAGAGGACCATTATATAATTTAGCATCATTTTTTACATCACACAGGCTGAGAACTTTAATTCTATTACTCTCGCAAAAGAAAGACATACAGTCTTGATTTGAAAATGTCAAGACATTCATTACATCCCTCAGCAGTATGATGCAATGCCTAATCACCCTGACATTAAAACATGTGCTCTACTGCAAATTCAGAGCTAATTCCCAGACTTGGCTTCTGGTTCTTCCTTTTCCTGCCGAAGCTCTTTAATAGATGGTGCTCATTCCCCTTTCCACCCCTTCTTTGTGAAGATACTAATCCGCTATATTTGAGGCACCTTTTGAGTTTCTTTTCAGTACAGTTAAACAGTCTGAACTCTCACAGCAAAAATCATGTCTTCCAACTCTTGAAATAATAACTGTGAGATTTTCCTCTACTTCCCCCTTTTTCTCAGCAGATTGATGCACCCTGTCTTTGGAATAAAATGGAATATTTTAACATCATGGCCAAGGAGGTAGGAAGGAGGAAGCAGCACTCACCTCCTCTTGCTGGGTATAACTCCCATCTCCTCACTGTCTCCCTCCAGAGTGACCCTCCTCGCCTGCCACCATTCATCATCCGAGGCGTTGATGACGTGAAGGATGTCTCCGTACTTAAAACTGAGTCCTTGGCTTGGGAGGCCACTGTCTTTGCTCTTGTCATAGTCAAACATGGCTCTGTGAAAGGAAATAAAGATATGAAGAAATGGTAATTATATCAGTCTTGGGAACATTTACTTCTGAACAATTTGTCATATTTTATGTTACAGCTAACCCTTGCTTCTTTCCAAAGGGAAAGGTCTTGTTTGGAGAAAAACTTTCCCCTGTGAAGTTAATCTTTACAGAATCATCCTTTTTTTTTTTTTTTTTTTTTTTTTTTTAAGAGAAACTGAACAGTAAAGTGTGGTATTTACTCTTTCACTTAATAAAGAACAATCACCCCATCAGAATATCTGGTAAATAAACCTGGTAGCCAGAAGCCCCTCTTGTCACCTTGCCAACAGCAGTTTGTGGCTGTTGAGCTTGTCCTTTTCTCACGCTTCCCCGTGCTCAGACAGGAGGTGTCTGGCAGACAGGCGTGCATTGGGAGGACTAAATACAGAGCACCAAAACTGTGCTCAGGGTAATGTGTTTTTAGGTGAAAGGACGCACCTATCTTAGCATCAAGTTCAGACCAGAAGTCAGCTTTCAAAGGGAATCTCTTGATTATGCCCACTCACAGTGCTTTGGTTCATGTCCTGGAGCTGTGTTATGTTGCACAGATTGGATTCCAGAAATTTGAAACTAAACCGAAAGATGCCCTGACCAGAGTAGTGCTAGTCTGACATACACCCCTCCAGAGGCACTCAGGGTGCACGCAGCACCATGGCTTTCACTGCCCACGTCCAGTCCCCCTGGGCTGCAGCGCCTGCTCAAGCAGCCCTAGCTATTTCCTTTGATGTTGAAGGTGTTTTCCACCAGTTTGAAGTGGACCTCTACCTTGGGTATACCTATACAAAAATGTCCCAGGTATAGGACATGTATATTAATACAGGACATATATATAAGTTTAGGGACTCCATAAGCACAAATTGAGAGCTACCTTTAAGGTACCTGGCTATCAAACTGTTGCCGGGCATAGTTCAGCATGGACTTACTACTGAAATATTCAACCCAGATCCTGGGAAAAATCTTCAGCCTGCCCTGAGCTTGGTATTACCAAGCTACAGTGATACCAACTCTCAGCCTCGTCCAGTCCTATGCCTGACACCTACACCAGCAGTCTTCAGGGTAGACATACTCCAGTTTCTCAGAGGAAGACCCTGTACATGGATCCCAGCAAGACTGGACATGAGTGCAGGTTGCTCATTGAAGTTACCTAGCTAAAAATCCAGATCTTGCTTTCTTACCAGAAAAAATACATGGGAATATTTTTCCCATGTAAAATATTGTTTAAAGATCATGCCTGTCAAGAACTGATGTTTATTTCCTACAAGGAAAATAATATTATTATAATCCTGACTACAGAAATGTTAGATCAGTAAAATCCCAAGAGGTGTACAATAATTCCTACTCTTTTATTGTCAGAAATGAAGCCATGGCAATCTTTTCACTGGTAAACACTTCTGTGAGAAGGATTTTATATAATTAATTGTTGTGCATTGTAGTGTAATTGCAAAGAATGATTATAGCAGCTTTATGAGTAGATTTAAAACACTCAAGGTTACTTCTCATAATGATGAGAACTTAAAAAGTTGTCAGAGTTGTAACTATACAACAAAACTAATTTAAAAGCTTTCATAAGCACTCATTCTGCATGAAAGGTCTGGTTCAGGAGGAGGAAAAATGTTATTTGGAGTATGTCTTCTCTTAAAGAGTTTACAGTCATGTACTAGCAACTTCAGAAAAGCCCAGATAATTCCCTTCGCTGAGGATGAAAACAATAATTAATCCTGCTGAATTTTACATAATCCATGAGCTTAGATATGCTTGTGCCTTTCTTGGTAAATGTTCTTGGACTGCACGTAACCTTTAAAAAATTTTAATGGATTAGCCGTGGAAATCCTTTAAAAGCTTGGCTATATCTTAGTAAAAATTTACATTCATAAAGTGTTCTTATCAGTAGCAGGTCATCTGCTCCCTTCTCAAATAAGGCTTTCTGTGAAGACATATGATGAAACAGCATATACATCCAGAAGCAGCAAAGTATCATCAGTCACCTCTTCTTAACCAATTAATGACACCTGATCTCTGGAGAAATGGCAACACACACACACACACACACACAAACAGGCATACAACATACTATGCTGTTGTAATTGCCCTTATCACCATGAAGTGGTCTGAATTTTGTCATTACATTGAGCATTTGTTGTCTTAAAAATTCACGGAATAGTGGTGTACCTTGCCATGGAAGCCTATCAACATCTGAAAACCCTGATCACGCAGGTGGCAACCATGCTAAATACTGGGCAGATGTGATACAATCCTGAATCCACGCGCAATTACATTACTCAAAACAAATGACAATATCTTCTGTTGCAGAGAATATGCAAGACTATCCCACCCCAGATGTAAAACACAAGCCAAACTGGAAATGCTCCATATTTGATAAGTTCTAAGAGGAAAGGCGTGTTTCAAAAGTGAAGTAGTAGAAAGAAAGCAGGGCAGTGTTCTTCGTCCTTGAACAGACATTTGCACCTC
This sequence comes from Ibidorhyncha struthersii, assembly GCA_013398815.1. NCBI lineage: Eukaryota > Metazoa > Chordata > Aves > Charadriiformes > Charadriidae > Ibidorhyncha > Ibidorhyncha struthersii. The sequence goes on along the minus strand of VZSZ01005870.1, from coordinate 29,208 downwards.
AGAGGCCATGTATTAACTTAAAATCACTGACTGCCATCTTGCTAGCTGATGTTAACGATGAATGCAGATGGCAATGTTTGCCACCGACTTTCTTTGATTGGAGTAATCATGTGCAATGCTAATTAAAATGAGATTAGAGATTTCAGACAAGAGAATTTTTGAGCACACTTTTCATTGAGTGAAAGATTTTGTGGCTGCATGCTCTACAGCTGTTGATTACTCCATTAGTGAACGAAATGATACGAGAGCTGACTTCAGTGCTCTTTCCTAAACATTTCAAATTAAGAGCCAGGTTTAAGTTGATAACGTAGCTGTATTTAAGCTTACAACTTTTATAACTTTGCTGGATCTGTAACACATACTTTTACAAGTTGTCATTTGGCCCAGCTGGAAGAAAATCTTCACTCTAGGCACCTTTGTAGAAGTTAGCATCACTACCTTGGGCAACAGAGAGACCTGGGCACACTCATCCTCACCTCCTCCTTTCAGTTCTCAGGCTGTAAGTACAATTCGGATCTCTCCATGTCCAACTGCAAACTCTAATTTTACCTATTAAGAGGCTGCCATGTCGTTTCTAATTTTGTACCTGATGAACAGCACTCACTTCTGTTTGTGCTCAGTCTTGCAGATGTATATAAAAATAATACATCTGCATCTGTTGAGTCTCAACCAAAGTGATACAAAATGAATGCAGGCAGACCTCTCATTCAGTAAAGGAACAGAAAAAGATGCACTTTTTTGCTTTGTTTTTTCATGTTTTTAGACAGTGGCAGCCCAGTCTTACAGGATGCCACACTAAATCCGGCAAGCACTGCCGGATTTCATCAGAGAGGAGAGTTCAGCTCTCAGCAAAGTCTATTTGATCTATACAAGCTTCTTTACCTGGATAACATACTAAGGTAAGTTAGATACCTTAGACAGGTTCTACCATGCCATGCGGAATATCAGAGGAAAGGTTAAAATGTAGTAGAATCTTTGCAGAATATTATCTGTTGAGGAGGGGATATAAGCAACCAAATCCAGCAGGAGACCCACCCCCTCACAGAGCACCCATCGCCCCTCTCTGAGAGATGAGCACCATATTTTCCTTTCCATTAAAGAAGGACCTGCATGATCAGGACCTGACTGCCCTAACTCCCCCAGATAAGTACTCTTCCAGAATGACATGTCTAAAAGAAACAGCAAAGAAGTGTTACTCAAACCAGCCAGAGGGTTTACCCCATGAAGCCATGCCACAGTGTCTCTCTCTCTGACGAGTTAGAGGTATCTCCACTGGGCAGCCTGCTCAGCAGAGCTAACGAGCTTCCTGAACTTGCTAGCATGACTATATGTTTTCATATGGCTGAGTCTTCTTATTCATGGGTTACTCAGGCAGTTCTTCAAGGCACTGAGCTGTAACTCATTTTTAGTGTCTTTTACTGCCGTTTTAAAGAATAATAATCTCAATAACCTCACAGCTTTCTAATGGCACTTATCTGGCAGGCTTGGATACTAACAGCTTCTTTTTTTCTCTGCAGCTGACAAAAGTGCATCTTAAAGAGCAGTTCTTCTTCTTTCAGGTGTTTTATATCCTCAGTTAGCTGCTTGCATCCACCATTCAGCCTTTTTTGGATCACATAGGACAGAACCAAGAGTTCTACAAGGCTTTGTCTATGGCACTAAGGGCTCTTTTTCCAGTCAGATGATTAAGTCTACTTTTGAACTGGGATAGTCAATTTTTAATAACAAAGGAATCAGTTTAAATTATTTAACTTTCATTTCAGAGCCGTCACCAGTGTCGCGATCACACCAGCATCGGAAAAATTCCTGTTCGGTGTCTGACCGTGCATTTCACAAACAGGGACCTGGGTTGCACAGGATAGATAACACATTTTGAGGTTACATACATAGTAAGCCCAGTGATTACTCTGAGATGTGGATAAAACACTAAAATAAATAGGGAACAGGGCTTGCTACAAACTAATTAAACAGATGTGGTGAAATCATGATTTGGCCATCTTAGTTCCCCTATTAGAAAAATAGCAATAGGAGTGGTTGCGATTATCAAAGGCCTAAAGTATCTGCACCAAATTTTCATTAACACCTTTAATTTTTTTTCATCAATTCCCAGTTTTTGCACGGGTTTGGGAAAAATGTTTAATATCTGTACAACGTTTTGACTGTGAAAAGTGCTATTCAAGTGTTAAGTATTGCTGCTGTCTTCTTGGTGAAAGCCTGATGCTTGTAGAAAATTAAGAAACGCTGTTCTGAGAAGTGAAGCAGAAGGTGCAAACATTTAGAACAAGCTCAATATCACAAATAGTTAAGATTGTGTGAGTCTTGCTTCCTTGATATTATTCCAAACTTCAGAAGTGATCATTACACTAGGCCAATCCCAGCAGCAATTTGGACAGAACTTAACAGGTTTTATTTCTGTGCTTGCGTGCTTCTTAATCATTTTTAGGAACCCACATCAGCGTAAAACATGAGACAAACTTTTCACAACAGCATCAAAATACATTGCTCAGAAATTGTTTGAAATGAAAATACTGCCAAGTCCCAAGCTGTAATATACTGCCAAACATGCAGAGGTGTCCGCATGGCAGTGAAGACCACTAAAAAGGGGGCATTTTTATTCCTCCACTTAGTGTAAATACTTCAGCATTTGAGGTATTTCCAAAAGCTAAGTTGCATCGCACAGTAAATTACTATTCCTAATGACACCTATTCTTGCAGCTGGAGTAAGAAATCTTTGACATAGGAGAAAATAAATTAGCTTTAAGGAAATAGCAAGTAAACTCTTTGTGCAATCCCATATATTGCAGCCTACTGGCACCCACCATGCCTATATTGTTACCAGCGTTTTAAGAATGAAAAATAGGATACAGAAAGACTAACCGATCTTGCTAAGCCTGTGGCAGAAAAGGGAATTTAACAGAGAAACCCAGCTTCCTCAGGTAATGTTGTAAACACCATTTGTGAGTTAGTAGTATTCACGACCTTCCTGGCAAGGCAAGGGATATTAACGCATTTCCAGCACAGCAGTATATTTTGCTGAATGCTCCTGTATGTTCAGGGCAAAACCCTGAAAACTTCAACTCCCATACCACTGCACTGTGGCCAGTAATCTCAATTTGATACAGTTCAGGTACTGCGTGGCAGCTTTATTTACATCATTGAAACTACTTTCTTCTGGCACAGATGGGAGTTTGCACATAAATTTACAGACTGCTCTTTGCCATTTACTTGATTATGAAATGACAACAACATTTAGCAAGAGAGATCTTCATCTTCTGTAAACAGTCCTAACTCTTTTGCAATCTGCCAGCATATCTGCATTTACACCACTTAAGAATATAACACTTTTCTCTGAAAATTTCCTTAGCAGAGATTCTCAGACATCAGGCTTTATAGCATCACCATAAGGGAGAGATACTTTATTCTCCTTCGTCTCCACATCTATCCTACCTCCTGCCTTATTTTTTCTTACAGATGGGGAAATCCAGTGCACAGACGTTTAATCATTTGCCTGGGTTTAGATAGTAATTCAGCATCAGAGTCGGAATCAGACCCCGAGTTTCATAGCTGTCTTTTCTGCACTCTCAGTAATAGATATATTTCCACCCACTTACAGGCTCAGCTTGAAGAAAACATGAGAAGAAAATGAAAGAGACCCCAATGTAATTCATCCCTATAGCTGCAACAGAGAGCACTGCAGTGCTGTGAGAGAAGCACCCATTGCAATACAATTAAGATGCTATTAAAAGGGTTGGATTTTCGCATAGTGGCATGTCAATAAACACTTTCACCTTCTCCTCCAGCTTTGTCTCCATCTGGAGAAGCTGAACAGGTAAATCCTATGTGTAGAGCATAGAAAAAAGTTGCTTTCTCCTTGTGAGGCACGGGAAACTCTGAGGTGCTGCTTGCTATGACTGGAGGTTGCCAGAATAGCCCCTGTGCCAGGGATGATCCAGTTGTGCATTGTCGTCTCCTCTGAAAGAGTGGGAGGGGACTGTTTTATTAGCTTTTATTAGGAATATACCACAACAATGTGGTTTCAACAAAAAACATCTGAAAGTTTGACTTGTTACTTACAACTCAAAGATACTGTGAATCCTCCTCTCCTCTCCTCTCCTCT
>VZSZ01005870.1:0-24922 GCA_013398815.1 Ibidorhyncha struthersii | reverse complement strand
CTCCTCTCCCTCTCTTTCCATATTTTCTGTCTTAATGATGTTGCACCACTTTAGGAAGCTGATCCCCTCAACTTTCATTACTGCAGTTGGGCTGAGAGGGACATTGTTAGCAGCATCTATGTTATCGAATTCAGTCATACTAGGTCATGGTTGCCATGTTCCCTTTGGAAGTTATCACAGGTCAGGGACCATTCCCGGCAACAGTTTGGATGCACCTCCCTTACGGCAGAGAGAAGGACGTAAAAGAAGGGATACGGGCTGTTGCGGCAGGCCATGGAGGATGCTCCCAGGTATGTGTATTTTAGGGTGTTAGCATAGCTGATAGCACTTACGGAAACCCTGAAGGAGTGCTGCTGCCCCTAAGGCACTTTCACTATACCAAATCCCATTGCACATTTGCATCCAAGCCTTTTCCATTTGCTACCGCATTGCTTCTTTACTTCATTCAGCAGTCTCTCCATTCAGTCCAAGTCATTCTTTATCATTTTGCTCATAGTGGGAATTTGGCAGAGAGTTATGCCATGGGTTTCAATGAAAAAAGGATTGGAGACAGCAGTATTAGTTCCAGAAAAAAATTCACTAAGAGGAGGGAGATATTTTCTTTATGGTGTTTACATCAGGAAAGAGGACTGCCGTCTGTCCTCAGGGAATATTTTGTTCATTTTGCAGATCCAGCCATGATTCTTAATGTCAGCTCCTATGAGCCAATGTTTATGTTGTTGATGGGCTTTTTTGGGTCTTCAGCAAGTGCTCATGTTCTCTGCAGGAAATGAGTTCTTCTGTAGTGAAAAGATTTACATCAATATTTTCAGAAGTAAGAGGGTAGATTTTGAAGAGAGTAGATTTAGAATAGATATTAGGAAGAAATTTTTCACTATGAGTGTGGTGAGGCAGTGGGACAAATTGCCCAGGGAAGTTGTGGAGGCCCCAGGAGGCGTTCAAGGCCAGGCTGGATGGGGCATTGAGTGACCTGGTCTAGTGGGAGGTGTCCCTACCCATGGTGGGGGGGTTGGAACTTGATGATCTTTAAGGTCCCTTCCAACCTAAACCATTCTATGATTCTATGATTCTATCAATCAACGAATGTATGTTGCACTTCTGTGCTCTTGCTATGCACAAGGGGAATTCATTTCAGGGTATGCCCACTTTTTGTTTCTTTGGCATTCTACAGGGCATAAGAACAGAATTCCCCTTCTGCCTGTAAACATCTAAAACCAGTATCAAGCTGTGAGCATGTGCCTCCACCCTTTCCATAATATGTTTAGGAAAAACTGGCTGCCAGTTTCATCTGTGATAAACACAGAAGCTTTTAAATACATCTGCATTGTACTCCGTGTATTCCAGATTTGCAGCTTGGAGGTTTGCCTTAAAAAAAATGGGAGACTGCATTGGTGCGGAACACTAATTAGATTTAGCCTTAGCTATTTTGACAAACTCCAGGGAAGATCTGCAGTAGCATCTCGATTCTGGAGTGCTTCTTCAGTGCTCCTGAATTTGTGCATGAAATTTCACAACAAAACCCCAAACTTGTGAGTGAGATTCGAATTTCACAGCAAACGGGAAAACTCAGACCAGGTTTCCTCTAAGTTTTTTTTTTTTAAAGAAATTAGATATTTTTTGACTGACGTTAGAATCATAGAATAGTTTAGGTTAGAAAAGACCTTTAAGATCATCGAGTCCAACCATTAACCTTGGTCCATCAAGGTCCAACCTTGACCTGCCATGAGGATTATGCATCAAAATTATGTGACATTTGCAAGTTCTTGGGTTTGTTTTTTTTTTCCTCCCCACGCAGACAAAGTGAAGCTGCTGCTTGACAGCATCTCTGGTTTCTCTCTCAGGAATCTGTGCAGTTTCTCAGCACGGATTCCTGTGTTGTGACATTTAAGATTATCCACATCCAGAAAGGAACAGAAAAGTGACTGGATGTCAAATCGGGGATACTTTAAACTACCGGGTAATTCACCTGAAATTGCAACCTGTGGGTTGCACAGTTTGACACATGAGCCAAAGAGTCATTCTGTGATTCTTAGTTTTAAAGAAATAGTAATTTATTTACTGTCTGAGAATATTTATTTTGGGATCTTTTTCCCCCAGGGAAAATGAAATAATAATAATAATAAAATAATATAAAATAAAATAAAATGATTCTTTCAAAGACAATGAGACTTAAAGGGAATATTGTGACTCTGTGTAGTACAGCTTGTAGCTACCCCCCTCTCTCCCTGCTTCCAAATGTATCTTCCTTCTAATACAGAATACACTGTAAAAAAACACTGATTTTTTTTTTTTTTTAATAATTGTTCTACAATAGTTCTAAATAGTACAATAGCTCTCAAGGATCTGCTTTGGGTAATTGGGTTTTTTAGGTCTCAGATACCCTGTAGCTTGCAATTGCTTTCTCTTAGACCTAATCATGACCCGTATCCGTTAGCAGCTTTTAAAATGACATTGTGGCCAGGCTGCCCACAGAATTCATTGTGCTTCCACTGGGTTATAATCAAAAGGAAATTTTCAGCACATGAAAGAACCCCACTGATAACATAATTATTACTACCAGCCAGTTATATGATGGCTTCTTTGTTTTTTTGGAGAAGGATATTAGACATCTGGAGAACTAAAGTAAGAGAAAGCCTTCCTACAGAAAAATGATCCGCATTTATGATTTGTATAATTTGAAGATAAAGGTGACAAAAAGGGCTGTAAGAGATGGACTAAACACAATGACTCTAGTACTGAAAAACACCCCATCAGCCAAAATTCAGACAATTATGGCAGAAAAATAGAATATCACTTTTTTTTTTCCCCAGAAATCAACATGTAATATCAGAGCATTGCCAGCCAGAATATTTTTACTTCTGTGGAAGACGTGTAAGAGGTGGGGAAATCTACAGACTTCCCTAGCATGGAATTGCTCTTTCGTTCATGTCATAATAAATCTGTTTATTCATTCCAACCTTTAGAGATTATTTTTGAAAAAGAATTGTTCTCCAGCTATTGAAAAAGTGTAGGCAAACAAAACTAGAAGAAAGTATTAACGAGACAGTACCTTTGCTGCTCTTCCTTTACTGAGAGAGGGCAATTTGGAGAAGTCTAAATGTTTGTTCGCAACAGGTCTTTCTTAGTAATGGCTTCTGCTTGGCCTCAAATGTTGTCCTTTGACAATGAAAAAGTCAGAACTCGGATTTGCATTGTTATTGTGTTGACTGACTAGGTTCTTCTGATATAATGAGGTGTCACATGCATACAGGAACTACACCACAGAAAACTACTGAAAATTATTATGGAAATTAATTCCTCTGCCTAATGTGGAGAAATGTACTAAATCCATAAACTCTGCTGGATGCAAGTATTTGAGAAATCATAAAATCCTTTTGTCTGTAGGCCAAAATTTGAAGAGCTCATTACGAGTTTACTCAGTCAGTGGGAGGTTGCTGATAGAGTGAGTCCTTTGTGTTTTAGCACAGTCTTCAACAGGAAACAATGCAGTTAATTTGTGGTTTTGACTTTGTCTCTTTTAAAGGAGAAGGGTGATTTTGAAAAAATCCAAATGCTATCAAAGTCTAAAACTGTATTTTTACGGCACAAAGGTCTCTACAGAAGCTTTGCTGCATGAGGCCGAACATGAAATGTCTAAAGGTTTCAGATTTACAAGATGTAACTCTATAGAAATCAATAGATACAGAACAATGCTGAAAGCCTGACCTGAACTCAGCTGAAATCTTCTAAACTGTAATAGAAATAATGCACAAAGTTGTCTGAAAAAGCAGCAGCTATGAGACCAGGGGTACTATTTGGTCAACCAGTTCTGTGGATTCCTTGATGTGTCAACCCTTACCTACTGTAAAGAGGTTTATCCCACTAAGTTTTATTCTGTGATTGGGTTGAACCAAACCACCCTGGTAGATGATGTTTCCTATAAACCTCCATCTTCTGGAGTCAAATGAATACTTCAAAAGCTCAGTTTTCATTTGTGTCCCCTTCTCATGGAGAAAACCTTGAAAATAAGATACCAGAATATGCAAAAACAGAAAGAAATAAACAAAAAGGGGAAATAAAATTAATAGTCTTTGGCATCGACTCGTCAGTGTCAAAACACTGTGATTGTTTCTTCTTTTTAATGGTTAAATTTGGTGATTTCACTGTGTCTGTGGTTGTCAATCTGCTTTAGAAATGGACTTTGAAGAAAAAAGTGCTGATCAACCACTATCATCAAAAATATTTAACAGCAGCAATATGTGTTTTAATATTTATTGAGCAAAGTTGCACGAGGATGATGCTAAACTTCTTAGCTTCTGTCATTTAAACACAAAATTAAGCAAATGCTGCACTGAGCTCCTTGCAGCTCATCATTCACTCTGTGTGCGCATCATTCACAGTGAGCGCTATGCACACCCTCCCTCCCTGGGAGCCCCGGCTTTCATGCGCTCAAAAGCAGGATTAAAGGTAACATCAGAAGTTCCTGCATCCCATTTTTAAAGGTAAATTAAGCCCAGGTTTTGTTGACTTTCAATGAAGATCAGACTTTGAATCGCTAAGTCACTTTGAAATCATTACTCTAAGCAGCTTTAAGATTGACAGAATTTGCCTTAAGCTGCTCCGAGGCTGACAAGACGAAGGTCTGGTATAGCAACAGAAGCGCTTTGATTCCTTGCTCTTGGATGGTGTTAGGACCTAGGATAAGCCATTTTTTTTTTTCCTGTACCATGAACGAAGCTCAGAATTTTGATGGTTTTGTCCACAATGACACTTCTTCATTCTGTGTGTAATTCTTGATTTAAGCAAGGAAACTAAGTAACAGAACTGAGACCTTTCCTTTAATACCTTCACTTAAAATGAGTCTTGTGGCAATGAAAGGCCTAAAAATAAATCTTCCAGAAAAACTAGTTGCATTCTTCTCCCTCCCCCTGCCATGAAAATTTCCTACCTATTATAGTTTAAGATTATCTTGATTTTAAAACATTCCTGTGTCCTGCAGAAAAAAAATCTGCCATGAACCCCTGCTTCTACTTAGCAATTAATTTTAGAGGGGAAATGTTTATCAAAAGCCATGTCCTTAAGGTTAAGCAAGGTAATGATAGCAGTCTCTTGAGTCAGGCTTCTAAAAATAATTTTCTTTAGCATTTGAGTAATCTGACCAGTTTCAAGCAGGTTACACGTACTTAGAGTTATTCATTGAGACTTATTTGTGCCATAACACAATGTATGTAGTAGAAAATAATTCACGGATGCAGTTGCTTTTCAAATATTGCTCATAGGTAAATATTTTCTGTCAAATTTATTTTTAAAAAAATGACTGCACATCTCAGGACGTAAAACTCGCTTTGAAACCTCACACACTACTACCGTTTCCTAAGCCTGAATCAAATGATTGTGTCATGCTGGAAGCTGGAACGTGATAGACCTTAATGTTAGATTTGTGTGTGCAGGAAATACCAGACTGAGGCAGCAATGATAAAAAACTAGTTCATGTCTTTGGCACCTATAAATGAACAGTAACTCCCTGCCTGGCTTAGAGGTTATGATGGAATCTTTCCTCTGTTTTTTAAAAACATTGAATAATGCCCTTTACAAAAACGTTTTGTAGCTGGGAAAGTTGTAGAAGAGCACAGTTTAACAAGCATGTCTTTTTTTGTCTTGTTCATCATGGGCTGATCCAAAAAATTCCTCATTTTATGTTGGTGCTGACATTGATGAGGTACTTGATGAGGCACTTGATGAGGCTTCCTAGAGAGGTGGTCGGTGCCCCAGGCCTGTCAGTGTTTCAGAGGCATTTGGACAATGCCCTTAAGGACATGCTTTAACTTTTGGTCAGCCCTGAATTGGTCAGGCAGTTGGACTAGATGAACCCTGTAGGTCCCTTCCAACTGAAATTATTATAGTCTAGTCTAGTCTAGCCTAGTCCTGTCCTGTCCTGTCCTGTCCTATCCTATCCTATCCTATCCTATCCTATCCTATCCTATCCTATCCTCAACTCAACTTAACTCAACTCAACTCAACTCAACTCTACTCTACTCTGAGGGAGGAAATGCTTCTATAAGAACAACAAACCTTGTCGTTAACAAGGAAGATGCATGAAGTCAACTCTCTTGCTTCCACTGTAGGAAGGAGGAGCAAATCCCACTCTCCACGTAGAGAAACTCATAGGACACATTACAAGAACTTTTCTGAAAATCCAGTCCTTGATATAACAGACCATATAGGACTAAGAAACAGTGCTGGACCACATTCACATTTGCATTACTCAGTGATCAGTTCATCATTAGTGGAGCTGCTCTGAACGTGTTGGAGAGGGCGGAATCTCCCCAGGAGGATGGTGAGTGTTGGGGCAGGTGGTGCAGATAGGTTCTGCAGTCCTGGGGGATATTAAAAACTCAGCTGGACAAGGCCCAGAGCAACTTAATGTAATTTTGAAGTTGACTCTGCTTTGAGAGGGGTGTTGGACATACAACTTCAGGATGGTCTCCTCCAAACTAAATTACCTATGATTGTATCTATTCAGAAGGACTGAGGTATAAAATATGTTGAGACACAGGAGTTTCTCTCAGATCATATTTATCACTTTGGGGCATATCAAGAATTTTTAATATATATTCTGTATAAAATGACAGTTGGACTTTGATGTCAAGAGAGACAGCATTTTCTGCAGTGGCTTAAAACAATCCACTCTGCTTAAAAGTTCCTTGATACATGTAACTGAGGATGGTACAAAGATGCTCAAGCTATGTACAAGTTCAGGTGATGTTCTCCAGAACTGTGCACCCGTACTACCTCAATCTTGAAAGCACTACCAAGTTAAAGCTGTAACTCACTGTGGCTGATATGGCTGTACTGTAGTGATTTGGGAACCTACAGCGTGTCTGGTAGCTCAGCCATCTTTGGGCAGTGTAGGCACCCCTGGTGTGACTGTGGGCTTAGAGTAGGGAGGGCTTTCTTTTGTTCATATTTTGGGAAAACAAATTAGGTGCAATGCAGAGATTGTTAGAGGAATCTAAACTCCCCAGACAGTAAAGGAGAGCGCTAAGTACTGATGGGAAAGGAAGAATTCAGAGCATTTGCGTTAAATGAGAAAAATAGGCTGATGTAGGTGGTGTGAACGTTTCTCTGTTTCAGTGTCCTGTTTCCCTACTTGTAAAATAAGAACAGTTAAGGAGAATAATGTGAACTGCTCAAGAGTATGGTAAAGTGGCCATATCAATGTCTGTGATGGGTAAATTAAACATAAAGGGTGAAATGTCTTTGATTTCAATAGAAGGAAGCATCTATTGAAGCTACACATTTTGTCAGAAAAGCCTGCAGTGTAAATTACACTGTCGTTTAGCTTCTGCTTATACAAAAACTGTGCCATTAAAATGAATTGAGTCTTACAGAATAACAGAATAGAGACCCAAAAGTAAATTCTTTTTTTTTGACTCTGACATCCCAGGGAGTCATGGAAAAACAAACAAGCAAGAAAGTGAACAAACAAATGTCTCTGAGTGAAGAGATGTTTTTCTCTCACTTCATGTGGACAAGATTATTTGAAATATTCATCAATGATCTTTTTTTGCCTGGACCAATTCTTAGACTTTTTTAGTATTTCATAGCCTCATTTGCAAACTGTAGGAACTTCATGTTTGTTCACTTCCAACATGGAATCAGCAATGCAATTTGTTGGGTGATTTAAGGGCTGAGTAAGGATGCTCTCTTTGGAGAAGGCTGTGGTGTACAGCAGGGAGAGGATCCGACCATATGTGCCCTGTTCCTATATGTTCCATAAACACCTGCTGCTAACCACTGTCACACTTGGCTAGATGCACCTTTCTTCTGAGCCAGTCACTTTTGTAGAGGAAAATAGATACAGAAGGTGGGAAACTGAGATTGCCTGCATGACTTGCATTAGTGCCGACTGGAGAAAGGACATGGAGAATTTTCAGTGTTTAAAAAAATGAACAAGGCAATCCAGATGGAAAAAAATAAAAAATCAAACACTTGAAATATCTGCAGGTGACAAATTATGAAAACTTGCAACTTAAGGAAAATCAAATCGAACTCTTCAGTTTACTGACAGTTTTCCCTGCGTGTAGGTGATGACTCTCACGAGTCAGTCAGTGGGGGAAGAGGAATTCCCTGTGCCTGGGATCCTGCATAGGCAGCCCATGGACGACCAGACATCTCTGGGAGCTGGTAAAACTCACAGGGGCCAGGGAGGGACAATTACTGTGGAGTTTCCGTGTATGTGTCAATCCCAATGTTATAGCAGAAAATTTTTGACCAGGGCTACTCTGTGTCTCCTTGATTGAGGGCTGTGTTTGATGATTAGAATTACTTCAGCAACCCAAAAGCTGCTGTAGCATATGAAGTGCTGTGTTGCATTAAACAGCAATAAGTAGTGTGAATAGGAGTTTCAGATCACCTTTGCATATATGCCTTAACTTTGTAGACTGATCTCACCACAGTACCTGATTCCAGATGTGTTGTCTTTAAATCATCTTACTACACCAATATCAAACATTTCTCTTATGTTCAGCTGTGCCATTCCTACCTCTGGTCTTAAAAGACCAAAGTCATTTAGGTTGTTTAATGCAACTTGTGACTAGCAGTGGAAATGCCATCTTTTTAAGTTTTCCTTCTGTCTCTGTCTCATTAACTTAGTATTTCACATCAAACTTCAGCCAAAGAAATATCTGTTTCTCTAACAAAGTCTGAAACATTTCTTTTCCATAACTGTGATTTATCACTGCAGTTCTGTCATTAAGCTCTGTAAAGTGAACCAAGTTACTGGCAACACTCTAAAAAGAGTAAGCTTTTATTGTGATGAACAACTTTCAGGGTTTCTGTATAAACAAGCAAGTCAGTATAAGATACAGTGTGATGAAATAAATATAAATGAAAAAAAAAAACTTAAAATAGACTATATAAAACTTAATTTATCTTCAAAGATTCCTTTGCCTTATGATCTCAAAATCTCTACATTAAAATCCTTATCTGAAGTTAAGAGCCAGAGCTTCTCTTCATTTAAATAACAGATACAGGCACTATCTTCTTTACCAGAAACTCATTCATTTAGCAAACCCTCATTGCAGCATGCGACTGCCTCTGAGGGATAATTTCAAAAAATCTTCCCAAGTATCCCACGTAGCAAGGCCACATCTGAAAATCTTTGTATCTCCTGCAGCTGTAGCAATTACAATTACCACCACTAATTTATCAGTCCCATTGCATTACTGGTCTTTAGTGAGGTGGGTTGAGATTTTTCATTTTCTTACTTTGTTTTTAAGAGTTTGTATTAATGTTCATCCCTTTACACAGGGCTGAGGGATCTCCTGCATGCACCAATGGAGATTTCTGTGCTTTCAGATAATTTCCAAGTGAGCCAGCCTATGCCCAAGTCCAGACTCATTCACTGTTCAGAGACCAGGAGATGCTTGGGGCAGGCATGGCTTTGCATTGCCAGACTCTACAGGGACACGGAGGAGAAGTGGCTGTGCCCCTTCAAATCCCTTCACAACCAAAGTGCAAAACAGGACAAAGAAAGGCTGTCCCATGTTATTTTCAGCACCTTTGATATACTCTTCTGCCTCCTCAAATGCTTGTTGGCAGCTCATGTAAGACCAGCCTGAAGGAACCGGTATAGCTCACTCCTGGTAGAGCAGGTGGTGGGCACCGAAATAAGGCTGGCAGCAAGGAGTCACTTCCAGCTCTGACTCACAGAGACCAACAGGAGTCAGAGCTTCAGACACATCTCTGTCTTCTTAGCTGTTCTGATTGGCTACTGTAGGTATCCCAACACTCAATGTACTTCTGCCATGAATCCAATCCTTGGCACACAATTCATCTCCCGCCTCCAAGCTTACACCTTTTAGGCACTGAGATCAGTCCTTGGGTGTTTTCTGCTCAAAGCTGGAGACAATTTGGAGGAACTGCAAGCCTGAGTGTTTCATTATGCCCGTTGCTGGGATCCTGCCTCTGTCTTTATAAAACAAGGATGGATGGCATTTCCCTGCCATGAAGGAGAATAGTGAGGATAACTACAGTAAGGATTGTGCGGCATTCAGACACCAAATACCAATTACACAGTGCATTAGGGTGTAATAACAAAGCTCAGGAAAGAAAAGGCCATGGCAATAAAGCTAAATGAATTATTTACAATCAACTCCAGGGTACGTTTATGGATGAACCCACAGAAAAGCCTTTCAGACCTGTCAAATCAATGGAATCATCTGCACTTCATGTGTCAGTAGACAAAGTTTAATAAAAAATCAATAAAATGAACAATAATAAATTACCAGGGTGATATGAATGACTCAAACATGTGGAAGTGGAAAATATGAAGCCAGTTTTTTCAAGGGAGACCACAAATAAATTAAATCTGACTGGAGTAACAGGTAGATCTACTTAATCTCTTTAGAGGAACAGGAAACTCATGGACCAGGAATATCACTTGGATTTCCAGAGAGCTTATGACAGACTTTCTCACCAAAAAAATCATAAAACGTAAAAGATATAGTGGTCTAGGAGTGAAATATTAGTAAACACTTAAAGGAAAGGAAACAAGGGTTAACAAACAAAGTTTCATTTTCACAGTGGAGGAATTCCCATAAGTGATCTAGAAAAGGTGGTGAAAAATGAGCAATAATATTTACTGAAGACACTGAAGTATCACAGGTAGCAAACCCAAAAGCTGACTGAGAAGACTTGCAAAAGGATTTCAAAAAGTCAAGTGACTGGATGATAAAATACTTGATGAAATCCAATGTCTACAAATGCAAAGTGAGACATGGGGAATATCAGTCCTTGGTAAATGTACATACTGATATAGACTAGCTAAGTAATTACTCCCCAGGGAAGAAATTATGGAGACTTTGTGTAATGTTCTAGGAAAACGAATTCAATGCCTGGCAGTTGTGAAAAAGGCAAATTTGTCCCTATAATTTAAGGAAATGATTAAAGAACCAAACAGAAAGCATTGCTATTATTCCATGATACAGACAGCTACACCCTTCTACTACCATCAGTCCCAATCCCCTCATCCCGAAGAGGACCTGGGAAAGGCAGAGAAGGAGAAGAGAGACCAATAAGGGCAATTTTCTCACAGGTGCAGATTACGCAGGCTAAGGCTTCTCAGCTTTAAAAAAGATGACCAAGAAAAGAGTATAATAAAAGTTAATGAAATTATGAATTTCAGGGAAGAGGAAATAGGGGATACTTGTTCACTGTTCTCACAATACAAGACATGGAGGGAATCGTAATGTAACCACTAACAGATAATACACAGTATGCAATTAATCAGTGGATGTTGTAGAGTCTGAAAATTTAAATGGGCCTAAAAAAATTCTTCCAAAGAAGAGAAAAATCTGTCAAGGGCTACTGTTATCTCAGAGGATCTGCTATCAGATTCTATTTGAGACAGAATAATGGGTGGGAAGGACCTTCAATCTAACAGAGTTTGGTGGTCATGTTCACCTTCACACGTTCACCCTACACCACTGGAGCTTGGGTTTGATTTGGATAACTTGAAACAGTTGTCATTTGGCTTGTGACAACCTGCTTGAAAGACAACTTTTATGTTTATGTCCTGCCATATTTGTGGAAACCAACTAAAAAATTCGAGCTGAAGCCCCATTTGCACATCCATGATTCAGCTGCCCATAAACCGAGCATTAGGGTGGGACCCAGTACAGAGCCGGGACCCACTCCTAGGGCCAAAAATTTTCTTCAGGCTATGTAAGTAACTGTCTGTATCTCTGTTTCTTCACCTAGTCTCTCCTTCAAAGAAACCTTAGAGACGTGAAAATCACTAACTGAGAGATGGATATGACTATTTTTATGTTATAATCACAACATTTCTTTCAGTCAAGGCCCTGGTTTAAAGGGATGCTGCACTTAATTTTTATCTGAAAGTCTTGGCACAGTTACTAAGGATTTTAAATCAAAATAATTTAAATCAATTTATAGAATATTATTTTGGGTAATCTTTTGGTTTTCCGCTGTTGAGTAATGTTGCATGATTACACTGAATACAAGGATTGAAAACACATCACAGATTTAAGGGCACTGAAAAATCTTTCTGAAACACAAATTTTACTGATTCATTGTTTTCATGAAAAACTACAAAGTATTTTTTTGTTACAGAATTTCACTGGTACAAGGCTTAGCACATATGATAATTAAAAAAGTTTAGGTTTGCAAGATAGCGGATGCATGCACATCTTCCTAACCTAGCATGGTAATATTAGTGTTTTAACCAAACTGTTGAACATATTTAATGTATTCATGCAGCACCATATTTCTTTTTGCAGTTAGTCCAAGTATTCATCATTTTTAGGGAGAATCTCCCACTCCAAATCAAGGTCCTTTTGCCTTCAGGTAAAGATGTAAGTAGAAGGGTAATTTCCTGGAAACTGTTTCTCAAACTTCATTAGTAAATAAGTTGGCATTTTTAGGGAAAACAAACAATTAAATTGGATTTGAAATAAATGCTGAAGCTGCACCATCTAAAGAAATGTCTTAAGAAATATTTTTGTATGCTGACACCTCATAATAAACTAAATAATAGAAATATCATCATAATGCTCATGCAAAAAATGCCTTGGAGAAAAAAGATGGCATGTATTCCCGAAAGATATCTTTGTTCTTGTTTCTTGCTGAATGATTGACAGGGTAAAAAATGAAGTGATTAACTTCTAGCTGACAGAAAACAGTAACATGGGTCTGTAATGATGGCACCCGCAAGTGGCATAGTGTCCTACTTATCTGCATTTTAAAGCAACAGCTGCTGGGTCTTTTGCAATGTCTGCAGAATTTTAAAGAGAAGCAAGATTAGAAACAACAGTACATCTTTGCTACAAATGCTGTGAAACTGGCCCTCACAGGACAGAGGTTGAACAGAAAGTGTTGGGCATCTGTGAAATAATTATATTGGGCAGGGAGGGGAGCAGTTCTTACAACTCTTGACATCTACATAAAAATACCTTGACGTTTCTGAATCAACACAACCCAGATGTGTGGTTTCACTGTCTACCAGATTTCTTCTAGGCTGAGACATTTGTCTTGAAGATCTTTTTGAATCTGGACACTTTTCCTAAAAGAAGTTCATTATAAAAGGATGCAGATGATTTATTATTAGCTTCTATTTGTGCAGTTAGGCATATCTCTGTGGATGCCAGGGGGCTTGGAACTAAACAATCTTTAAGGTCCCTTCCAACTCTAACCATTCTATGATTCTATGATCTACACCAGAGGGTGCTCAGTCCTGCCACCTGGTTTACAATCTCACTGTCCAAGCCTAATCCCCTCTAGCAGGCACGATCCACACTGCTTAGCACTGGGCTCAGGGCTGCTTTGAGCCCATGTCACATCCTATGGCCCTGAGAAATAAATATTTTATGAGTGTGGTATTCTTCCTCTTCAAAGTGGCTGAAGTAATGTGAACAGTATGTCGTACCCTCACCAACCATGTTTTATAGCATGACACCAGAATAGTGTTGCGTGTCCTATGCAAGTAGCATGAGGGTGTATGGGTGTCTCTTAGAGCGAAAGTCTGCCAGACTGTGTCATGCAAAGGGAACCAGACCCAGTCATGTCTTATCCATGCTGCCCAAAGAAATCTCTGGAGTGAACTGTCCTAAAAATAACCTATCCCCATTTGTTCTTCAAGGGAACTAGTTTGCTCTGAAAGAGAGCTTGGGAGTAAACGAGCAGTACAATGTGAGCAATCAAGACCCTGGGTGCAAATTGGGCTGCTAGATTATCTGGATTATATAGTCATACCCAAACAATTGTGCCATATTTTTAGCAACATATTTTTAGAAATAATAGCATTTTGTTGTTGAGGTAAAGTCTTATCTAAGATATCACATTACAGCAGCTAGAATTCCTATTTTGGAGTGAAATGAATTCATTAATTTACACGCGGCTCAAAAATTAACTATGATATTTTGTTTTCTAATAATTGATACTGTCTTTAAAATGGCCTGCTACTTTAAGGGCTTCTTTGGGAGAAAATGGTAGCTCTGAGGGCTCCACAGCAGCATAAAATTTCAGGCTGGCATGTAATTTGTTTGAGATATAGCTATGACTGTGATTGTAATTACGTTGGACTTGATGATCACTATTCAGAAAGCTTCAGATGATCCTGAAAATCAGAACTATTTCTCATCTTACCTCTTTGATAGTTGCTTGAAGTGTAGTAAGGTAAAAGGGTATTGAATAGAGTCTATGAAGAAACTTTCTGGAGACCAATACGTTATTCAAAGCTGAGAACAAGATTCAGACTGACTAGTTTTAATGCCTAAAATGGGCTTAGATGGATTTTAAGCACCAAGGCCTTACTGCAAAATTCAGAGTTCCTACTCCCTTCACTAGACCAAGTATTTTAGACTACATTTGCTCTCACATATTTATGAGAAGTTGGATGTCTCTCTCTCATTTAAACATTTGTGGAATTCACATTTGAAGCAGAGAAATATCCAGACTGCATTTAAACCCTAAATGCATCAATCTTACTATGCTTCGAATATGCCTAACAAACACATACAAAAGTGAATGCAAAAAAAAAACACAATAGGAAAGGCTATTCCCATTCAAAAATGCAGTTAGGATATTTACCTTTTTCTAGTAGTCTAGTGGTTAGAGACTTACCTGAATATGGGAAATTCAAGATTTTGCCGCACCATTGACCGAGGAAGTGGGAGATAGAAATGCAGTTCCCTCAGCAGACTGAAGGGATTCAAAGCCAGAACTCTCTCATCTTCATGAAGTGCCCTAACCAGCAGGTTGCCATTTGCAGAAAGCACATTTTTCACACCTTTCCTTGAAAGGGCAGTGTGACCGAGGGGTCAGGAAGGTTAAAGTTTGGGAGAAAGAAGTTGGTGGGGACCCCTCAGCTGGAGACTGAAGAATGCAGTAGTGAATGAGCTGTCCTGACTGTCAGTGATTCCAGGTTGGCTTTGACTGAAACAGCAATAACGCAGGGAAAAGGGATATGCACCTGCCAGGGTGTTTTGCAAAATGTAAGGAACACCATCATCACCACCATCTCTTCCTCTTACATTTTAAACAGGCATTGCTCCTCTGTAAAGTGCCTATCCTCAGTTGTACAGCTTTGATCTCAAATTCCCAGTAGAGTTGCGACCTAATACAGAGACTAAAGCCAGGCTGAAAGCAAGAATGAGAACTCAGACATATTCCAGCACTGAATTTTTCCTCTAAGCTAAATCCAGGGCAGAGTGATTGAACCTAACCCATCCCTAAGGTGTTGCCGTGCTCTGTAAGGGAGCTCCATCAAGGATGCACTTGGCCAAACTCCCTGCTTAGCACAGCAGAACTGAATTCCCTACTCAACACTTCGATTTACTGTATGCAGAATTTATGTAACTAAGTTAGGCACCTTGGATCACCGTCTATAGACCACGAGATGTTGTGATGCCAAAGCTGGGCTCCTGTACCTCATACTATGGCCTGAAAGTTGCCTGTACTTCTATCAGTTCTACAGGCAATATCTGAGTCAGCTATGCTCGCTGCTTCTGCATCCTCACCCCGCTTCCTGAGGATTGCTGACTCCTACAAGTCACCTTGGAAAATGCTTTTAACAAAGTCAGTTCTAAGTTTCTGCCCCCATCAATCAGCAATAAGGTTTTTTATACAGGCTGCTAAATCCTCTACTTTGACGAAGAAGCCTATTCTCCTTGAGTGACGCCGAAAACTATTCAGTATGGAGAGTGGCAGTTCAAGGTCTGACCCATTTTGTATTGACTTGAGGGAGAACAAGAGTGTGCCATGTTGCTGAATGGCAACATCAATCCCTTAAACTCTGTGCAGTGAGATCAATGAAAATAAATCAATACATCACTTTCAAAATGGTGTCATGGAAAGAAGTCTCATAGGCTCTCCCTTAAGAAATAAAAGAGGAAAAGAACAGCATTTGCTGCAAACACAATAAACCAAATACTGGGAAAGTCCTACAAAAAATGCATTAACCTCCTTCACAAACTGTCACCAAATGGGATTATCTCAAAGCTCACTTACTTTGCTCCCTGTCATTAAGAGGAGCAGCTCATCCCTGAGTTTTACTAAACAAAACCTAGAGGTTTACCAAATAAAATGAGATTATATTCTGCTCACATAGCATAGCGATGAGAATAGGATTTAAAATAAGGTAGGAGTGATGTGATAGCAATGAAAAGATTTATGTTGTTACAAAGGTCTTAGACAGCCTGTAAAAATCAGAATGTTAAAACATGGGGCCTGTCACATTACCATGCCTTGCTACAATTTAAGCATTTCTTTGTTTCCAGTTAACGTGAATCTGAAAGGAACGTTGTTGAAACAGCATTATCTGCGTGGTTGTACTAGGTGTAGAAATATGTTTTCAAGTAGTTAAAATTCTTCTGTTTCCGTCATCCCACTTAATTAATTATGAGGAGTGCTTTGTTTGAGAAGGCGGCAGACTGGAAGCGGAAGGCATTCGTGATGGTTTAATTATGGTTTAACTGATATCTTATGAAATTTGAGAAAATGGCCAGATTATTGAATGGATGAGAATTTATTGTGATGCTCTTGTTATATGAAGGTAAATTGTGATGTTATTAAATTAAGCAGAATTCTTACAGCACTAAAATACATCATTGATAAAGGTATATTTTTTCAATTAACATTTTATTTGCATATTGATGCAAGGACCCGAATGGAGTAATCTTTTAGAGGAGTGTAATCCCATTCTTTCTTAAACCCAGCAAGGACTGAATCAGCATTAAGCAAGAAAGATTCATTTGAAATACACAACTGGACTGCAAGAGTGGAAATGTATATTACGGGATGGACAGGAATTTCAAAACACTGCCCTGGGGAACACTGAACTCACTAGTTTGCCTCTCATTCAACCCCGCCAAAATAATAGATGTCTGTAACTATAATCACAGTGAACATCCTCTAGGTTTGAGCATTACAGCCTGAATCCTAGACAGCCAAAATCCCATCCACTTCACTCTGAGCTCCAGACAAACACAAAAGTACGGCTGTGAAAGATTGAAAGAAGTGAAACGTAATGACTGTAGCTGTGCTACTGAAGTAATGAAGAGCTGAAAAGCATGACTGATGAAGTCTTAGATAATGCGTTAATGAGCAAGATGCCTGTAGTTCATCAAAGGACTAATGGAAATCTACACAAGGTACCTGTGGTATACTATGGAGAAGGATGTGGAGACCGGCAACCATTCAAATATAACATTAAAGAGATGGATAGGGCAAGAACAGAACATAGTGATATTAATCACTTCAGCTCATATGTATATTTCAGGTATGTTAACCAATTAGAGCATAAAAAAAGAGTGATGGAAAATAACTTGCAGAAGACCATGATTTAATGTATAGAGAACAGATAAAACATGAGTAATAGAAAGATGCATCTTGAACTTGTTTTAAAATTTGACTTACTAGGCAGATAATACCGTGTGGTGCTTGATCATTGGGCACCCCGTGTGATGTGCAAAAATGCAGGACACAGGGGTGGAGGCAGCGACAGGCTACAAAGGAGGAATTTAGAAATGTTTCCCAGGCATGTAAGGGATGGTTTCAGGAAAGCCAAAGCTGTGCTTGAGTTGAGGTTTGCCAGGGGTGTCAAGCTCAACAAGAGCTTTTACACCTACACTGGCAGTAAAAGGCTGAACAAGGGACATGTGAGTCCATTGCAGAACAGAGTGATGATTTAGTGAGAGCGGATGCAGATCGGGCTAAGCAGCTCAATGCCTACCTTGTCTCAGTCTTCGCCAACAAGGTTTCCCAGGGTGCTGCGCCTGAAGACGAGCCTCAGAATACAAATGACTAGCAGTGGCTGAGGACTGGACTTGACCCATGCAAGTCCTTGGGACCTGATAAGCTGTGTCCAAAGGGGTAGAGAGAACTGGCCAAAGTCACAGCCAGGCCTCTGTCATGTTTGAAAGATTGTGGAAGTCCCCGATGAATGGAAATGTCAAACCCATCTTCAAAAAAAGGCCAAATGGTTTGAGGAACTACAGGCTGATCAGTCTTCCTTTTGTGCCTAAGAAAGTCAAGGAGCAAGTCCACTTTGATCACATTTCTGAGCATGTGAAGGAGAAAAAGAAGACTGGGAAGAGTGAGCACGGACTGACCATGGGTAAATCATGCCTGGGCAACCTGATGGCCCTCTAAGATAAAATGACTGTGTTTGTAGATGAAAGTGAACAGTGGATGTCATTTACCTCGACCTTAACAACACTTTTGTTTCTTGTATCCAGAAATACTCTTGTATCCGAGCTAGGGCATTATGGTCTGGATGGGTGGACAACTAGTTGGGTAAAAGACTGGGTGGATATCAGCCTTAGAGGGTTGTGGCTAATGAGTTGTGCTCTACCTGGAGGACAGTATGAAGTAGGGTATCACAGAGGTCTATCCTGAGATGTCTATCCGGGGGTCTATACCCATCACGTACAACATCTTTATCAATGACCCGGAGAAAGTGAGACATGCCCTCTCATCATGTGAGCAGACAGCACTACAGTGAGTCCAGCTGATATACTCGAGAGCAGGGCTGACATCCAGAGCGACCATGGCAGGCTGGTGGATGTGGCCAACAGGAACGTTGTGAAATTCAAGACAGGCAAGTGCAAAGTTCTGCACCTGGAACATACTAACCTCCTTATTTTCATGGGTCAGGGACTGACACTGGGGATCAGCTCTGCAAGCCCTGGGACTTTTATACCGCTTGATGGTCATTAGGCTGTGCTTCCATTTTGCGATTGATAACCTGTGATTCTTATCTGTATAAATTGTCTTACAGTCTCTGCAGAGGATGGCAAACTAAGCACGCACCAGCCATGTGCCCTGGCAGCAAAGTTGCAGGAGGGTTATTGCTTGTGCCTGAGCTACTGAAATACCCCAGGGCACCACGGGAATAGCCTGGTAGAGAAGGAAAACAAAATCCAGCTTTCTAAATCTATGACTATTGATCTAACCATAGAACTATCCATTATTAGATGTCTGTAGTGGTGACACACAGGCGGGTTTAGCAGTCTGCCATCCTTTGATATACAGGCACTATGCACAAGAACATTCGTTCCTCACTGTGGGATGCAACCTCCTTGTTCCACATCCATTCTGGGGACTTGTGCTCCAGGAGGCATTTAACTCTTGTGTAATGGGAATAGGAACCATTTCTACCCCAGGAGACAAGGTATTCCCATCAGGGGTCTGGAAGGGAATAGAAACAGGAAATACATCCTAACATTACTTTCTCTTGCTCGTAGGAGAAGCAGGATGACTGAGGCCATAATAATTATTCAACTACTGTAATTTTAAGCTGCAAATGCACTGGAGTCAAACTGTAAATGTTTTTCCTCCATTAAAGGCTGAGGTACAATTTCATAGGCCTTCAGGAAATGTAAAGAACAGCTCCCTTCTACAAAGCACGATTGCTCAGCAACCCCAAACTATAAACATCTATTTTTTTATTTTACCAAGAATAATTATCTATTAATCAGCTGTTAGGGAAATCTATGTCAAACAAAATATTGGCAGAGGAAACTTTAGCCTGCCTAGTAGATAGCAGCTTTTATCAGCGAAAAATGCTAAGAAATCAGAAAATAAATTCTAAAATTAGTTAATCAGCTCAATCAAAGTTTCAATTATTCTTGTAATTGGGAATGATTAGAATATTCTGTACACACACTGGGAAAAAATAATTCACAGAAACACAGAATCTTATAGTCCCAGACTATCATGATTATTTATAAAGTATTTATATTTTCGTACAAACATTTCCCACCAGGTCTAATTAGACTAAATTGCTTCTGTTGGTACTTCATTCTTCCAAGAACAGTCTGCAGAGCTGATTTTTGAAATGATCTTTATGCCATAAAGTCCTATTATCATGTACATAGCGTAAGCAGAGGTAAAGCACATCAAGAAAAACCTATCCACTGTTTGACTTCAAGAGATTGTAATGCTTCTGGTATAAATATCACTCAGAGGGAATCTTACAGAAGTATTTGACCAAAATGTCAGCAAGTCTACTTTCTAGCAATACTCAAAGAGAGCACGGGAGTTGATTTTGCCCACATCTCAGCACTCCTGAGCCTCGCTTGTAGGTCTAGCCTTTGCGGTGTGTAATAAAGACACAATTATAATAAATAGTCCCTTTTTTTCTGACTGAAAAGACAAAGTCCTTAACTTAGAAGGCTATACCTCTAGATGAAGGGTGGAGACAGATCATATTCCAATAAGCTTGGACTGCTATCAGCTCATTTCCAGAACAGCTCTGCAGAGAAATAATAGTACTGAAGACTCCATAGAGTTTTACTTTTCTTTGTTCTGCCTCTCCTAACAGAAATGGATGAAAGGCCATATGTGATACGTGATATGTGATACCCTTTCAAAGGAAAGGATATTGTGATGTGTTTTCAGTGGAGTTTATTTGAGTCAACATGTTTTTTTCATCATTTCCAGTTCCGGTACCTTAATAATATAACAGAAGTTAAGGAGCAAGAGACTGTATTATCCTATTAAATCTGTTGGGGTTTTCTTGCTTATGACACATCGTAACTACAACCAGAGCCTAGGTCATAGTGACCTGAAACTTAAGCATTAGAAGTACTTTTCTGATCCCATTAGAAAAACTGTCTCAGGTGAGTCTCCTTTTCCACTTTGGCTGCAACAACAACAAAAAAAACCAACCAAAAAGCCAACCTATTTTCACACATCTAATTCAGAAATTTCAGATAAAGTTTGATTTCAAACTCTTCAGAGCTCTATGACTTAAGAAGTGTCAGACGTTTTATCCAAAACCTATTTTATCTCCAATAACTGTAAACAGGTGTCCTACAATGAACAAACAGCTCATTGCAGTGCTTCAGCATCACTCCATACCTCTCTAACAATATAATTGTGTATTTTTAGGTCTTAAATCAATGCAGAATCAGAGCTCCTTCCACAATGATACCACTTATCTTCCTCCAGGAAGAGCTCAGATAGGATGGAAAATTCTTTGTGTTCTTTAAACAGGCAGAGCACTTCTAAACAGTAACTTGGAGTAAAATTCTTGTTTGTACTAAGATTTTTGTCTGAGTTATGACGGCAAATGATACCTTGATTCATACCACATTAACCATTAGTTATGTTGACTGCAGATCGGTTTTACTGCTGTTTGTAGACGACATAATTATTACTGAATGTTTAATAAACACATTTAGAATATTTCATTTATTTCACAGACTTATCTACCTGCTCTTCCAAAATATATCAAAATCCCATTTCAGATTGATGTCTCCTGCAGCTCTGCAATATATTTAGAACGCAAGGCAACTGGTAGAAAAAAGAATGCAAGTCTTTCGTGTTATGTGCTGGGATATGTAGTTCATTTCCATAGATGGAACAGGAAAAGTGCAACTGTAGCAACTTAATACTGTTAAAAAATTTCCTAAAAAAGCAGCATAGAAACCTGAATATAATTGAAGTGTCCTTAAAAATTCAAACCCCCAAAAAGCAAGTAGGATTTTTCTTTCACTCACCTTAATGCAAACTAAGAGCTGCTGCACTGAACCAAGGAAACTATAGCAATTAAAAAATTTTGGGAAAGGAAACTTTGACCCTTATGCACACTGTCCACATTAAAAAGGAACATATTCTTTTGTCTGCCCAGTGCCTGATGGCTTTGGGATGGCAATACAGAAAAAATAAAAGTAAAGTAGCTTAAGAAGCACCTACCATACACTCTCTCACGCTCTATTAAAAGGAAAACAACCTCATCTCCTACAGGCTCTAAATTCAGCAGTGGTCCTTGCATTCACCAGGATAATTTTCAAGCCATTATTCAGTCAAATTCACTGTTATTACATACCTTCAGTGAGAAAAATATCCTGTTTGCTGATTTTTGTTTCTTTTACAGTTTTTTTTCTTCAGATTTCTTGCAGCCAAAGCTGCTGCAGTCCTCCTTAAAGGCAAAATTATCTGTGGAATTTTACCCAAACTTTCAAAATTGTTTTGGTATACTTAAAGGGAGCCTATAGGTGACTACTGCTCACTGAACCACTGTCTACTTTTGTGCAGCAGACAGACGAAGGCAGATAAATTGATTACTGAGGACAAGGAATTGAAAAGATATCCCCGTATTTCTAATTATGTTCTATTTAACCATCTTCTGAATTTTGGAAGCAAACAATATAAATGAAAATAAATTAAAAAACTTTGAAAATACACAATCCTGAAAGCATCAAGGAAATAAAAGATGATTACATTAACACAGTAGCTATAATAGAAATCATACTTATTGGCCTGTGTAAAAAGGCAACATATCATTCAGACATTGAAATAAATTCTCAGCCATTTGCTGAACAAGATCAGATTTATGTGAAAGAACAGTTATTTGCCACAAAACCAGATGAACTTGCCTGGCTGCCAGGCTTCATTTCTGTTGCGCATGGAAGTTTATAACCGTGCTGAATGCCTGCGGTTCCTGCACTTGCATCAGGAGATGTTGTGAGCTGTGGACTTCAAACTGACCTGTCCTCTTCTAGCAGTAACCACTAGGTCTGGCTGGATAGCAAATCCAACACAGAAATTGATATGAAGTGTTTGCATTTCATTTTTCTTACTGATATTCTAATTAATTATTAAAGTGTAAGTAGATGATTAGATTTCCAGAGACTTAACAAGAAAATTCAGATCCAGTTCAATTTTGCTGAAAAATCTCCTAAAGTTCACAAGCCTTTCAAGGTGAATCCACACGCAAATATCAATGATGAAGGAAGACTTCTGATTTTCATTCCTGGAACATCTCATGATTCTGACTTGAAATCAGGGTAAAGAGTGATGGCTCTAAATTGCACTTTAGTTGGGGCTAACTTCAGCCAGAATGAAACTGATGTAAATCAAATTTGAAGTGCCGTGCACTGAAATCATGCTGTTCCTCATAACTCTGGTAGAGGCTTTAGGAAGCTAGTTCTGACCATGCTAATGCCAGTGTAGCTCATCTTTTTTCTGTAAAGAAGGGCAGGTCTGAAATCAGGACCAGACACTAGAGTGCTAAACAAAAACAATGTATAACATTAAAACCTAAGTTATTTAATAATGTGATAAATTTACTATTAAATTAACAATAAGTGGATGTCATAAAAATCTGTCTGTAATGTCATGTCTGGATGAGACACCAGAGCAGAATAACCCAGAGAGCAAATGCACTTTGCAGGGCATCTCACAGGACATTATATTCACAGCTTCTCCCTGCAGCAGAGCCTTCTTGTTGCAACAGCTCTCCATGGATGTGGCAATGCTCTGACTGTCGGTATAGAAAGGACATCACTTTCAATGCTTATACTGAAACGGAAATTGCATTTTGAACCTGCAAACCACCTTAGAATCGTTGCTTCTACCAGGTTTCCTGCAGTGCTACTGAAAATGGTTTTGATTCTGTTTAGTCTCAGTTAATCTGCTTTCAAGATGTGTTCACATAGATATCCATTTCCTCATACAGAAATACTTGAAGAAACTACAGATGTTTTTCAAATCTAAACTTCTTGTACAAGAATAGATCCTGAAGTACTCTCAGCAACACGGATCTTAGACAAACAAAATCTGACTGGCTGGGTACAGAGTGGAACAGCCAAAAGGACTGAACTGTGGCTTTTGTATCTTGAACCACCTGCAAGAAAGTGGCAAAATACCGCTTGATGGCCATTAGGCTGTGCTTCCATTTTGCGACTGATAACCTGTGATCCTTATCTGTATAAATTGTCTTACGGTCTCTGCAGAAAGGAGTAATTACAACAGTCAGTCACTGCAGCCTCTACCTGGATTTTAAAATGTCTCAAGGACATCAAGAAGAGAAAGTGTGTCTGCAGAGATAGTGCTTTTTAAAAGGGAAAATTACAGACCTTTTTGGTTCCCAGAAAGAAAGGAATATCGATACTTCTTGGAAATGGAGACGACACATATCATTAGCAGCATGCCAAGGTAAAAACTCTTCTAACCTGGAATAACTAAAATCTGAGTGGTGAGAAATGTGACCTTACCAAAAAATCCTTGTATTCCGACAAGCAACTGCCTCTGTCCTAATTTTTCACAAAGCTTTCAGCTGCTGCCCACTATACCAGGGCCCTTTTGAACAGCTAGGAGGAAGATGTGGGAGCAGAAATAGCAACATGCTATTGCCTTCTCTGTAAGCAGTGGTTTGTATAGCAGTAGGTATTATATGGCGCTAGCAGGTGTGTTGATAATTACAGCAGCACAACAGATTGGCTGCAGGAATGGGGTTGCCTGCAAGGTCAACTGAAAAGTATAAGAAAAAGAAATAGAATTTATGGAAAGTGGGTGAAAGTTTCATCATTATAATTCCTATTTAGTGAGGAACATCTGGCAAACTCTTTACCAGACAGCTCTGTTTGTTAGTCTTCTTTTATTTGCTACGTTTTTAGATAAAGCAATTAGAGTAAGTACTTGTAAGAGAAACGTGACCCACAATCAGAGTCTTCACAAGAGAGAAAGTTGGAGACGTGGCAGAATGCAGATGTGCACACACATGCACACACACGTATGTATAGACACATACAGAGATATGCTAATATCTGAAATCTTTTTTTACTTCATTTGCTCTGAATATGAGACACATTCAGGGATGATCAAATCCCACCTGCGGAGGCTGGTGTGTGACAGGGGCAAAGATTTGCCCAGCAGCCTGCTGGGGCCAGTACCCCCCTGCTGAGCTGAGCTCCCTTGAACNTACACAACTACCACTCCCAGCTAACTCAGCAAAGTAGCTGCATCTAACCCAGGATGTATTCAACACGACGCCGCTGAGGCCTGGGAGAACCTGATCTTTCTGTTTCAGGACTTTGCTCCCTGTTATGAGAGTGGGGTGGCAGGGAATGACCAAATGGAGTTGTTGAGGAGCTCCCTATGATCCCCAACTCTGGTAGGCAATTCCCTACATCCT